>VZRU01021067.1:109047-165782 GCA_013398155.1 Pedionomus torquatus | reverse complement strand
TCCCCCCAGTATATGACATATTAAAGGGACAACGCTTCTTTGGTCTTCAGCAATACAGGCAAAGATTTATACACCTTGATGAATCAGAGGGCTAAAATAGGAGGTTTGTTTCCTAAAAATTCCACTTTCCTCTCTACTGAGAGTTCCAGTTTGGTACAACACATAACTTGCAGAACAGCCAGAGAAGACAGTGTGTGACATTAGGCAGGGATAATCACAAAAAGCAGTGCGGGGAAAAGAAATACTTCCTTATTAAAGAGAACCCTGTGCTTTGATATATACTTTGAAAGGGAGAGAAAACATGACCCATAGGCAGAATGATTGCATGGGACTTCAGGGGGTTATTTTTAAAGCGACAGGATGGTTTCAGAAAGCAATTGAAATTCCTTAGGCATTCAGCAAAGCCAGAGTTCTCACAAGTTAACCTTCAAGGATTTATGCATTTTCTTCTCTGAGGAAAATTGCTTCTGGAAGCTCACATAAAGCAAACATACAGGCAGAACTAATACAGCAAGGCAAGATCAGAAAGGCCAATAATTGCCTCAAGGGATTCTATGCAGGTGGATATTACTTTAAATGATGTTTCAGATCAAAACAATAAAGAAGTTTTCCAAAAGATGATTTAAAAGACCATTAAATACCACTGCTGTTAGTAAATGTGGGTTTATTTCCTCCAAGACACATTGCAAATGAAAGACGTGTTCTTCAGGTATTTGATTTCAGCTGACTGCAGCTCAGTTCAATTATTTTGTTTTAATAGACCTCTTGCTGGTTTTAGTATTCCATTTTTGTCCATTAATATGATGGCACTTCATGAATACTAGACATTTTCAACTGTAACATGAGAAACAAATAATGCAGCAATTCCAGCTATTACCTCTAGCCTCTGTATTCCTGCTGCACACCCTCCACCGCTTCTTCTCTGAACACCCCCAGTTCAAAGGTAGAACTAAGAGGACTAAGTAGCCTTGGTAGTGTAATTATTACCGTCTTAACTGTGCTGATGAAGCACCACTCTGAGTCCTTCATGCCTTCTGTATAAGCAAAGTGATGTGGAGACCAGCCCAAATACCATACCGTCTCCACCAGGGCAGATTTAGAAGTGGAGAAGAGAAATCCCCAGCTGCCAGCGGGCAGAAGGAGTGATCAGGTTCAACTCTGACTTTCTATGCATTTTGCAGGGGCACAGTATCAATTCTGTCACTGCTACTTCCAGCTCCCATGTTTTCATGTCAAATATTTGGCACAATGCTAAAAACCAAAATTCAGTAGAAATTAAGATGAACTTCAGATTGAGAGGTGGTTGAGTCTCCACCTCTGGAGACATTCAAAACCTGCCTGGACAAGTTCCTGTGCAACCTGCTCTAGGAGGACTTGCCTTGGCAGGGGGGTTGGACTAGATCTCCAGAGGTCCATTCCAACCCCATATCATTCTGTGATTCTGGGATACCTACATCTTCGTGACTGCAAAGAAGTTCCAGATGCGTTTTTGCATTTGCAAAAGCCCTTTTGCTGTGGGTTTTATATGTTCCCCATCGCTCCCATCTCCTGGGTGAGGTGACTTCATACCTGCACCACACAATGAAGTTGGTTCTGTTTTGAAGTAGCTAGTACATAGTTCTACCCTCCTCAAATACATCACATCCAAACTAGATGGGTGGGAAGGGGCTCACTAATTTTTCCTGTTTTGAGTTGGACCCAATACATATTTTTGAAAAAAGATGGAACTGGTAATCGTAGAATCATAGAATGTTTAGAGTTGGAAGGGACCTCAAAGATCATCAAGTTCCAACCCCCGTGCCAAGGGCAGAGACACCTCCCACTACAGCAGGATGCTCAAACCCCCATCCAGCCTGACCTTAAACACTCCCAGGGATGGGAATCCACAACCTCTCTGGGCAACCTGTTCCAGTGCCTCACCACCCTCACAGCAAAGAATTTCTTCCTAATATCCAATCTAAATCTCCCTTCTTCTAGTTTAAAGCCATTACCCCTTGTCCTATCTCTACACTTCCTGACAGAGTCCCTCTCCAGCTCTCCTGTCGGCTCCCTTCAGATACTGGAAGGCTGCTAGAAGGTCTCCCCGGAGCCTTCTCTTCTCCAGGATGAACAGCTCCAGCTCCCTCAGCCTGTCAATATCATTTAATGTTATTATTACAACAACTGCTTACTTTTAAATTACAAAATGAAGAGCATTTTCTCTACTGGGAAGCTTCCCTCAAATACCAGTAATGTGTGGCCTTTGTCAGGACTTGTTATTAAAAGTGCTTTGGTGATTTTGGAAACATCCTTTGAGTATCAACTCTTTGGAAAAATTTCCACTGGATTATCGGTCTTCTAGTTGTCACTCCCCCCCTATAAAACTCCAGAAACTGTTTTCTCCTCCCTCCCTTGTTCATGGGATTTAACCACATAGACACACATCAAACTTTGCTGAGAGTAAAGAGATGTACAGAAAGAAGATGCACTGGTGCAGAGATGCCATTCAAAGTGACTGCCCAACAAAAGCTGTGGTTTAGGTAAGTCCCAGCTTATCTGTAAAAATCCCTCTCTCCCTTGCTATATGCAGCATCAAGGGGTTTTTTGTACTCACATATTTCACATGGATATTAACATCCTAAAAATTCCTTGGTTCACCTCCTCTCAAACTGCAGATGTGCGTGCTGGGTGACTACACCCCTTCTCACCCAGTCACTGAGCTGGTGGTTAGACTTGTTCCATCATGCAGTAGATTTAACTAGAACTAATGAGGGAAACACAGCATTACACTCTTGTTGTGCCTGAAAGTATTCTGCATTTCATGTTGCCTCTTCCTCTACAGCTTTTCAACCAGCGTGCCTAGCAGATGCTCTTAGTCCCAGCAGAAATGCCTGTCCATCACATCATATCACAAGGGATGGTTGTGAGCAACCCAGAAGCCAGATGAGGGCTGAAGTTGTTCAGGAAAAAAAGCTTGAGAAGAGAGTTTCTCTACCTACCATGTTGACGGCATCCTGGTCGAAGGGGTTCCACTCAATATTCTGAGGATAATGGGCCAAAACTTTGGACTTGAAGGTTCTTCTTAAGGGACTCTGGTCGAAATTCTCTCCTGCAACAAACAAAGAAATGACTTGTCACAGCAGTGAGGCTTCAGAGGAGCTGGCTTGGGCAGTTTTCCTTCACTTTAGGTTGGGGTTTTTTAGTGAAATCTGAAGGGTATTTTCACTCCAAAAGATGTGCTACTTTTTAAAAGAGAAACAGAAAAGATGCACATTCAGTCTGATCTTACCCTCCTTCCCACAGAAGTCCTACTACAGTTGCAACACAGCTTCCACCTTAGTATTACTGCATGGAAATGTATCGGTAAGAGAAAAACTACTGCTGGAGTTTTAAAGAAAAAGACCCTGCAATCAACTGAATTTGCCACCTTCCTCTACAGTTTGGATGTCTAGAAATGACTTTACTGAGAGACTGAAGGAGCACTTTTCCATAAAGTTTGTTAGAAACCGTCTTACAGTCAATAAAAAGTATAAGCACCTCCAGCTATTATAAATTATTCAAAGATTCATTATAGATTTTTTTCTTATTAGAAATCCTGTGTGGTGATTAAACATTTATTTTTTCTACATCTAATTTCAAGGACAGACTTTTTCCACACAAGTACAAAGAGGAAGATTGAAATTAGACTTGGAGCAGAAATGCATCCAGTTATCAGCATACAAATACTCTGTTTCACAGTGATATTGTTAATGACGTTTCCATCACTGGATAGGCTACAGTATAATGACAGGACCGGAGAAAATGGTCTGAAGTTGCGGCAAGGGAGGTTTAGATTAGATATTAGGAAGAATTACTTCACTTAGAGGGTGGTCAGGCACTGGAACAGCCTGCCCAGGGAGGTGGTGGAGTCACCACCCCTGAAGGTATTTAAGAAACGTGTAGATGTGGCACTTCAGGACATGTTCTAGTGGCCAAGATTGTCGGGTTGGGTGATTCGCTTTGCGGGGTTAGGGTTTTTTTTGTGGGTTTTGTTTGTTAGTTTGTTGGTTTTTTGTTTGGGGTTTTTTTGGTGTGTGTAGGGTTGCACTTGATCTCAAAGGTCCCTTCCAACCATGACAATTCCATGGTTCTGTGAGCAACACAGTGATCAAAATAAGTAGTTCTTAAAACTAATAACTGATATAACCACCATCTACTACACTTTTCTCAGCTAGCAGGTTGCTAATTTCAGGCTTTTTTGGGCCTTTCCCCAGGTCCTTCCTCACCCGAGAGGATGGGATGAAAACCTTAAGTTCGCATTGTTAAATGTTTTCCACCAAACCTTACTTTGCACTCAGAGGCACCCTTTTTGGACTTCTTAGTGTTACCTAGACACTTTTTAAAATATGTCCCTAAAACTAGAATCATAGAATCTGATTTCTTTTTCAAAAAAATATTTCTCTTTATACTTAAAGACAGAACCAATATTTCATTCACGTTTTTAATGAGAGGTTATTTTGAATGAAAAAAAAATTTTCAAGCATTTGGCAAGCTCTAAAGGCATTCCGCTGTTCCTGCAGAAAAGTTAAACTACAACTCAGTATCCTCACTAACCCTTCCCTGAAGGCAATGTGGACTGTGAGAGTATAATCTGTGCTTGCTGAGTTACATGCGACAATTCATCCTTGGTGCAGCCAGCAGCCTCCAAGTGATGTTGCAAAATTCATAGGTCAGTAGTTACCCAAAGTTTTCTGAGGCCACAGACATTTAGCACATGCCCTTTGCTCCTTGAGAAGCACAGTCTACTCAATCCTTGGGCTCAGAGAGAATTAATCCAACGAAATTTCTGTACAAACTGATACTTGAAGGTAGAGCTTCTCAGCCTTTGCCTGGTAACAGCTTAGGGTCCACAGGTAATTGTGGGGAACGCAAGATAACAGAAAAAGGCACAGTGGCAATTCACAAGGTAAAAATTGTCCAGGCAGAGTTTTAGGAGAGTTTAAAAACATTTGCTGTATGAAACATTTGACGCATTTTCAATGCATAGGGCAGAACCTGCACTGTCTCTCAGGGGCTGTAGAGCCAGGGCCATTGCGGCAGCAACCACGCAACAGAGGCAGTGGCAGGTGGAGGTCAGACATTTCTTACATGCACGTAGGCAGGTGGAGATTCCTCAAGACATGCCAGTGTCCTGGTTTCGGTGACACAGGATTAATTTTTTCCAGTAATTTAGCTTTCCAGTAAGGTCTCTTCTGATGCTTGGGAAAACCACATTTTTCAAGGACTCTAGTGTCTCAACTTGTGAAAATATTTACTTTATAGTCAGCTATGCCGCATGAGTTTCAAGGTCTCAGTGTTTTCAAGCTCACCAGCTACAGGGATGAGGAGGAGTGAGACCCAGGCACTCCAGCCAAGCTGGCCAACAGGATTGTTTCATACCATGAATGTCAATATAAATTCAATATAAGTTAGAAAGTTTGCTGAGGAGCTCTCTCTTCTATCATGTCTGAAGTCCAGAGAACTTCTTGCCCCCGTGTCAATCCTCTGACCCTTCCTTTCCTCCAGAAGCATCCAACCTGCTGGGAGTGTACAGATTCCTACAGATATAATAGGCTGAGCATAATCTTTGTATATTTGATATTGGTTCTTTAGTATTACTAATGTTAATTACTTACTTTCATTCTATTAAATCTGTTTATATTTCAACCCTCAGGTTTCCTTGATTTTCTCCTCGATTCCGCTTCAAGGGCCAGGAGGGTTCATCGGGTGATAGAATAATTATCTAAAGGACAACAAATCCCTGTGGGTTCTTCAAGCCCTAACAGTGAGTCAGCTGTGCAGGGAGCATACCCTGCCCTGCTGTACGAGCTGCTGCACTTAGTGAGCTGGGAGCCAGGTGGAGAAGAGCTAACCAGCTCCTCTGAAAGCATTTGTTTTCAAATGCTGTCAGAGAACAGATTTAAAAAAAAAATCTTTTCCTTCCCAAGAGATCTCTGAGGCTTTAAGGATACAGTTATTTTTATACAATGGCTCTTTTTTAACATAGGATTTGGATACATTGCAGCATTATTTCCTTCTAGCACTGTCTGTCTCACTTGATTTTGGTGGACACCCATGGGGGAGAAAAGCAAATAAGCTTCTACAAGGATATTTTGTACTCAAGAGGAGAAAAGGTCCAAGATGATGCAACGCTATCAGCTATATTTCCTGGGGCAGGAATCAATGGAAACGGTAAGATGTGAGGAGCTCCAGCAGGGGAATCCAGCCTGCTGCTGGAATTGCTCAAGGCAAACCAGAAATCCAGCAAAAGCGTATGCATCATAGAAATAACAAAAGCTGAGGGTATCAGCTAAACTGGATCAAATTAAAAGACGTGAGGGTTTAGCTGAGTAGCTCATCCCATCTGACAAGATGGACCAGACTTGCCACTAGCTGCTGTAGTAGTCCAGAGCACAAGCGCTATGAAGATCTTCTCCCTGCTCCGTTACAAAGCTCAGACTTAGCTTCACAAGAATAGGGACCATTACTCTATTACTGAACTTGGCAGTAGAATAACCTCTTATTTTGGTCCAGAAGTTCTTTGCAGAGGCATTACAGATAAAGATATAGTGTCATACACCAACCAATTCCTCCCGTTTCACAAAATAAAAATCCCAATGAGCAAAGCCAGTGAAAATTCTCTCCAGGTATGCACTGAAATATACTTGGCAATATTTTTAATTCTTAGTATGAAACAGTAAATAACACGCTTGCACAATCAAATAAATATTTTTATATTTACAAAGCTATTTCCTAATTAGATCTTTAGTCTTTTGCACATCTCAGAGTTACCTTATAACTGTGAATTAGCACAGAGGCAGATATTTGATGCTAAATTTGTTTGTTTGCTTCTCCTAAAAGTTCAAAAAGCATCTGGGATGGCTTCATTAAGTAGCCCATCACTAATTGGAAGTGATTGCTGAAGTCTAAATTTCTTTAAAGGTTTCCTTTCTCATGACAGAAAGCATTACTGTGACCCGATGGATGCTAATTGAGTAATTTGTGTGGTTCAGAGGCGCTCATTGCTTCTGCAGTTCACCAGTGGAGCCCTTTGCACTTTCTTTGGGGGCCAGCTTTCCAATCTACATTGTATGGGTGTTGTAAAAACACCTTTTGCCTGAAAAATAGACCACAGTGATGACAGTCGACAACTAAATCGATTAATCATCTGGCATTAGCACATAAATGTTCATGGCAGTCCAGCAGAAATGCACATTAATCATGTCATTTACTGCTTCTAATACCTGTGCTCCAAAGGAACCATAGAAATTGGGGCTGGCTTTGCCCGGCACACTGGACATGTTCGGGAGAGCCTCACTTGCAGCAGACCTACAACATGTGGCATCTCAGGGGACCTGGCTCTGTGTGCTTAGATTGAGTGGGACAGCAAACAGCCCAGCTTTCATCTAAATAACTTCCACATGGCTCCAGAAGCATGTCAGACTGCTCAAAGGGATTTGGGAAATAACCCTGGAAAGCTTCACCACAGGAAAACAGCATCCTCTCTTAGCTTGGTGGCTCAGTTACTAACCCCACCAGACAAAGATCCCCTTACTTCCAGGTTAGTCCAGAAATTGCATCACCGGAGATATAAGAACAGAGAAACCCTTGATTTTGGCTGTTCTTGTTACTGAGAGTCTTTTGCTTCATTTTCCCTATAAACCCCTTCCCCATCTTGATGGGGAACACTCTGGCAGCATCTGGAACCAGTGGAGAAGAACAAGGCACATCTGCCAATAAATCACAGCAATCATGAAAAACTTAGGGCTTCAACCAGTTTTTGGAAATCACCAATAATGTGTATGCTACTGCAAATACTTGTAGAGTCTCTTAGACATCAGAGATGTCTATAACATTTTGTTTATGAAGCACAAATGTTACTTTAAGAAATCCAACTTTCCAAAACAAGCAATAACAATGTCCTAGTAGGCTGACAACATGGATTCATTTTGTCCAGGAAAATAAACGGCACAAATAACTCACCTTTGCAGAGTCCCTGGAGGGTTTGTGTTTTACTACCGTGGTGTTTTTTTTTTAAAAAATGAATTAAAGGTAAAACACACACACACACAATACAGTTTTTTCAATCAGTGATCACAAGACAAAAAGAGAAGAGCCAGGAAACCACACTGGAGTGAATCACTTGGCCATTAGCTCGAAAGGACACAACGTTGCACCCTCCATACAAAGCTGCCCCAGGAAGCCAGGCAGGGTAAGCTTTGAGTTTTACATAATTTAGGAAAGAATCAGTACAGGGATATGACAGAAAGCAGCTCGCATGTCAGGGTGGAATGTCATCATTTGACCAAATTAGCAGGCAACCCCCAACTCTCACCGCAATGAGATGAGAAGCAGGGAGTGTGACACCCAGCTCCACACTGACAAGCAGCTGGAAGAGAACCACAGGGAGCAAAACCTTCTTGGCAAACATGAAGGAAGGGATCTGAACTGAAGGGTACCTGATATTATCAACTCTCAACCTCAGTAGTTCTGAACTGTTGAGTCACATGTGGCAAATAAATAAAATTTATTTAGCTCTTATTCTAAGCAAGCAATTAATTGTCATTAAATCTACTGCGTGCTTACTTAAGTGCTTGCTTGCTAGCTTCCAAAACAGGATAAGCAAGGCACATTAAAAATACATCAAGTATCAAATGTGAATTGAATCCATAATCTAAAATATTAATAGCCAGATAACTGTACTATGAATACAGACGGAAAGATCATATTTGATGCACGGTACCCATTCATGCAAACAGCACATCTCATAGTGCTGAGAAAAAAATCATTCAAGTATTTTCAAAAAATCATTCAAGTATTTTCAAAAAATCATTCAAGTATTTTTCAAAATAGTGTAAAATGTGTCAGATTTAAGTTCCATTTACATAGGATGAAGTATCCAATTGAATGATCCTAAACAACTTTAAAGGCACTGGTTCTTAAAGTGATCTTCAGTTTCTAATTAAAAGCAAGTGGTGAAATGATGGGTACTAGATCAAGAAAAAAAACATGCTAATTTATCATAGAATGGTTAGAATTGGAAGGGACCTTGAAGATCACCAAGTTCCAACCCCCCTGCCATGGGCAGGGACACCTCCCACTAGACCAGGTTGCTCAAAGCCCCATCCAGCCTGGCCTTAAATACTTCCAGGGATGGGGCATCCACAGCTTCTCTGGGCAACCTGTTCCAGTGCCTCACCACCCTCACAGTAAAGAATTTTTTCCTAATATCCAATCTAAATCTAAATTTAATTTCAAATTTCAAAATAAAAAGATTTCTCAAGGTTAGAACATAAGCATCTTCTGTATTTTGGATGAAGGATAAAAGGATTATATTTTGGAAGGATTTCCCTAGTAAGGGAAATGCAGCTACAGTTCTGAGGTTGTCAGTCACAGTGGGTTTCATCTGCATGATCATACTTAAAAATTTAGTGATCTTAAGCAGATCTGTTTTAATTAATTATCACAGCCACAGAGGCATACAAAAACATGTACCAAATAGGCAGAGGCATCCTCTACCCACACCCTCTGGTCCAGGGAATGTGAGCTATCTGTCACTCCTTCCAAGCTCTGGAACGTAGACAGGAATGCTTGTGACCACAGAAATAAAAATATCTTTTATTCCTTTAGAGGAACATACTAGGAACATGACTATGCACACTACTGCATCTCCTGGTAACAATATCTTTGATAGCTATTTCTAATTAAGAGTGCTCAGCACATCCAGCTCTGTTCTTTCCCTGCAGACAGAACTTTGTTAAGCATTGGATTGCTGGTTGACCCCGCACGAGAAGCAAGTGATGTCCAACATGCGAGCGAGAAAACAACATGGGGCCAGGAATAATAGTGCTCGGCTGGGGAGCAACTAAGCTGTTAATTGTCAGCTTCAGGAGATGGTTAGTTTAAGCTGTGCAGAAATTGTGCTCTGCTGCTTTTCTTCTGTGCCTCACCACGATATCAAATTAGCAGTGATAGGGTGGTCGGTGTTCAAGGACGTTAACTTGAAGGCACTATTTCTGATTACTGTTCTCATAATCTTACAGCAGAAGATGGCAATTATATGAAAGGGAGGACTGGGATAAGGCAGACAAAACAGTTTTCATGCCAGCATTTTAAAATCTGAGTTGCCTGTAAGATGGTGGTGGCTTTTTGGGGGGAGGGCAGGGAGTGTCTAACCTACCTCTTCCATGTCAATGTGCTAATGAATTGATGGATCTTATGAAAGTAGACAGCCATGGTGGGTTGTGTGCCCTACCAATACACTTACATGACTTGGCTATTATTTTTTTTTTTGTAGGGTGTCTGTGGACCTCACTAATATTACTACTTAAATCTAGACTGCAAAACATGCTTCCTTGAGGTGTCAGGAACATTTGTGTCTCTATAACAGAAACTGGTAGAGCTTGGTCTTCCAGTACCCTTTGTCCACAAATCTACATAACTAAGCCCAGCCATGTTTCTGGGTAATTATCCTCCAACACTGTCTCATGCAAGACACTGTTCAGTCTTTACCAAGCACGCTAGGATCTAGCAATTTGTACGCTCACCTATACATATCTGACACCACTAGTGGCATTTCATGGGAGAGGGGAAGCACATCTGCCAAGAGAGCTTCAAGAAAAAGAGTAAAATTTATCAGATACTGATTTAAATTAGGTAAAGAATGAAAAAAATGGAGGATTTCTGGTTTAGTTTTTAAACTCTGATCCTTAATTTCATTCAAGGGGAGCTGGAAGACAGAAAATAAAGAGAGAGGGCCTGGTGATTGCTTCGACCTTAACGCCTCTTTACCTGAGGTTTTGTCTGCAGTATCTGAGCTCTTGCCATGGAGTTCTGCTTCTAGCCATTTGTACAAGACTACACAACATAACAAACAGAAATTAAAAAAAAAATTAAAAAGAAAAAAAAGAGTAAATATAAACAAATTTAAAAGACATACAAATACATTGGGGAAAGGAAAAACACGAATCAACATTAAACATTACCCCTTGCAACCACTCTTCCCCACACTACTGTCAAAGGATAAATCCATGTGATAAATAAAACCCTCTATGACTGTATTATTGTAAAGGTGTTGAATGCATTGACAGACACTGTAGAAATACTTGTCAAAATTAGTAACAAGATTAAATTCTCGGTACCTCCAACAGCATGCTGCTGTTCAGCTTCCCTATTGTGAAAGACAGCTTTGTCTATATATTGAGCCAAACTCTGGAGGAAAAACCACCAGCTCTTTGACAGGTTTTCTTTAGTATAGCTGTGTTATTATACCTTTAATGCTGTACTGTATGCAGTTTTCAAGACTTTCTGAAGTTACCCAATAGTTCTTTTCATCATTTCCATCTCATAATAAAGTGTTTTTAGACAAAGATTTGAATAAAGAAGCTTGGATGAACAATTTTAATCTCTACTAGTAACAGTTACCCCAAAAGGTACTTGTAATGGAAGAGCTTCCTGCTAGCATGTCTAACTCATGTTTCTTCCAACTGGTGTGCTCATCTGCAGAAAACCAAAAACGTTTTCACGGATGCCAGCACATTCCTTCATCAAGAAATCCCCATTTGTACAGTACACAAAGGCATTACGAAATCCTCCTCAAGTTAAATTTATTTTTGTAAACCCAGAGTGTATACTCAAGCTGCAATACCATTGACTTCTCTGGTCATTCAGTTTCTAGGTGTAAATTCAGAGTATTTCCACCACGACCTCCTACTTGAGCTGTTAATCCAGGTATCAATGCAGAGGACGCAGATAATTCTGCCAAGGCTGTATTTTCTGGAAAGGCAGCCCTTTCAGCAGAGGGCACAGGAGTCCTTTCAATAAAGATTTTTAGATGTGAATTTGTATTTTAGGATGATTTTCTTGCTTCTTTAGGAGGCACGTGAAGATAACCCACATTCAAATCTGCAGGACGATGACTTTCCACTCCAGATATATTTCATTCTCCTATTTCATTCTCCTTTTGAGCTGTTTGAACTAAAAAGTTTAAATATTAAATTAAAGGAAAGAAAACAAATGACCTCCAAAGCTGGAAATTCCCTTTGCTAATGGCCCATACCTACAGTGCCTTTACAAGCCTCTCTGCCAGGCTGCCCTCACAACTCTTCCCAAAAAAGCCTTTCCCAATGTTATCATTCAAAGGGAAGTTGGCCCTGAGCTTCCACGGAATTAGCCACCACCTCTGCAATAGGAAGAATGGAAAGGCAAAACATAACTCATGAAGGGATGCCTAGACAGATGCACCAGGACAGATGATGGTTTTGCTATCCTCTTCAGCACTTTGACCATTTGTCATCATCATCATCATCAATGACACAGCTAAACAGTCACAGAAGTTACATAAACTCCTGCAGAAGAAGTAAAAGTGACAGAAGACCATTGACAGCAGCGATATAAATACAGACCTATGAACACTGTCGTACTGCCTAATTCTTTATACAAACACGATGTAATGGAATACAACTACTGCCACAAACTAATTACATTTAGAAAAAGCTCAGTGTTTCAAGGGTCCTTTTAATAAGATTTGTTCAGCTAAGAGTTACCGTGCAAACCTAAATAAAGAGAAAAAGGTTAAAAAACAACAAGCAGTTCACCACCATCCCTTCCTTCTGACCTTGATTGAAGTACTTATGCTCTGCCTACAGAGTAACATTATACAGCGCCAACACTGTCAGCTTCTTAAAATAGCCCCAGTCCCAGCTGCCAACAGATCACAGACATCCCACTACACTACCAAACAAGTGCGAACTACACCACACTTTTTACATCAAATTGTATCATAATGTTGTCATGGCTTAAATTGTATCAGTTTGGGTGATTTTTCACAGGGGATGAGTTTAATCAACAGGTACCAAAGACATGGTGCTCCTAGATGATTACCTTGGGTCTGACCTATGGAAGGGTCTGAAATCCATTTCTCAGTTCCCAGAAGAACATTAGCGGTATCAGAGCGAAAAATATTCAAGGCAGCAGCTCAAGCCCTTAAACACAGCAGGATGCCAAAACCCGTCACATGAGGGGATCCCTGGCTTTGAAGCAAGAGGCACCTGCCTGCAAGCTTGGGCTGAATGGCCAAGGAAGGAAGGGCATTTTAGATGCCATTATGTCCTGTATGAAGTTTGATTTTGGATGGCTCCCTGCTCAGTGCAATGCCCCCTTCCCAGATGTTCCCATGTTCTCCTCCTTCCGTGGACTCAAGAGACGAGATATCCAGTCATGCCATTTGCATGGCACACCTTTCATGCTTGTGCTTTCTATTTACAAGGGCAGGACCAAGTTCAAACACATCTGATTTCTGTGTTAAAACATGATGCTGCATTCTTAGACTGGTTTTAGAAACGTGCACTCACAATCATCACTTTCAATTGAAATGAATCTTACAGCAGATATTGTCCTCCAGTCCACTGGGACAAGAGTCTTGTCTCAAGATCTGCTTTATTACAATTAGCATTTCTGGACAAGGGAAAAAAAAAAAAAAAAAAAGCCCAGAAAACACATGAACCCACAAACAACCAGAACTTGTCATCCTAAAAATCCCTATACTGTTACTGTTTAGGTTTGTGTGCAAGAATGCAGGAAAAAAGGGGAATTTTTCAGTAAATTTCACTTTGGAGCTTTGTTGGTACAAGAACAAGCAGCTTTATTTTTAGCCTATATTTTTATAATTACAGTGGATTCAGTTATCTTTTAAATCTGGTTGTATTAAGACAGAATTTTTTAAAATGACCCTGCAATGCAAGTAATATCACACACCAATATATTAGTCCCCCCTGGCTCATCACGGTGGCAAGTTTCAGGTGTTTTGTTACTTGAAGCTAGAAGCAGTTTCACCAAAGCTGCGTTTACACAACAGGAGAGTGTGAATAAATTCACTGGTAACACCTTCTGCCACCCTAATTAAGCTCGGCTTGCAGATCAGTACAAGAAAAGAAAGCAGCTTAATTTGGCCTGGACCATTTTCAGCACTAATCAACTTTGACATGAACAGAGCACAAAGATGCCCATCCCGCAGCTTGGATAAACATCTATGCCAAATTTGGGGTTTTGCTTTTTGGCAACTTCTTTTTACCCATCTTGCCCAAGCTTGGGGCCTCAGTTCCCTGGACTCTGCACCACTAGAGCAGACACTAGGCTTTCAATGGTTTAAAGGAAGTCCTTGCTTTCTGATGTCCCCAAGACCTGTCCCTTGATATGCTGAGCCACAAAGAGGATCCAAAGGACTCGTGGTCAGTTTTTTATTGGCCATGCAGAACCCAGCCTCTGAAACACTGTCCTCTACATCCATTAGTACTCTCCAGAATGAAGCTATTTCCCAGTTTCTGAATAATAGTTTTGTTTTTTTTTTCCTTTCAAACAGCACAACCCATAACCCAACAGTGTCACTGAAGCTGGCTTCTTAAAACACTTTGGAAAGGAATAGCCTCTTGATGCTCCTTGAAGAACTGGCTCATGACTGCAAGCTTCAGACAACTGGTTTTATCCAAGAGGTAGATTTAGAGAGGGTGGACCCATAATTAGCTCCTCACTGAGTTCCTCTTTATGCATGTCCTTTAAAAGCAAAGGCTTGCAGCATGGCAATGCTCACCTGTCAAAGGCTGCAGCTGCTAAGCTTTATCAAAAAACTTAGTTATACGTGGGTTTGATGGGAAGAGAGTCCAGCAAAGAAAGAACTTTTCTTCTTGTAGCTAGGAAAACTCTTTCATCACCATGAAGTAGAAACACTCCCTTGAGTAGCACAAAGCGATTTTGTTTAGAAGATTTTGAGAAACTGCTGTTTAAGCTGCTGCCAACAAATAATTGTCCTTATGACAGTCTCCAAGAGCCAATCTTCTGCCAGTTTCCAACCACTGAGTCCTTTCAGAAAAAGAAAAGATAGAAACTTTCCACATGCTGAAAAGTCACATGCACCCGCAGGCAAGGCTTGAAGTTACCAGAGCTCCCAAATGAAGAAGGAATGAAGACGCAGGCAGATAAGGATCCACTGCCCACACAGTGATATCAATCTTTAGAGATGATACTTAAGAGCTACCCGAGAAACCATTTCAGTTTGGACAATGCTCTCAGTTGCCTCAACCCAGCTGTACTACAATAATCAGCGTATCAGCAAATGCTCCCACTGTGGGCAAAACTGTCACCAAAAGAACAAGACGTTTATACAACATGCTGGATGATGCAGTTCTTACTAGTTCTCAAAAAACCGAGCAACTGAAAAATGCTGGAACATTGTTACGATGCAAAGATATCATCATCTTGAAAGAAAGAACAGTTCCTGTAACTGTTCAGTTAAAATATCTCTTCTGCCACATGCATCTTTGCAAGAACCTACATGCCTTGGTCAACACCACCTGCATTTAGAAACTGTTTGAAGATCAGGCTGCTGCCAGGGAGTTTACACAAGGGATCATTAAGAAGCTATCAGTGCACAGTAATGGCACATCTAAGCCACATGAAAAATACTCTTTATGCTTAAGGAAACCTTAAGTAAACCATGGTTAGTTAAATACAGCTTTAGTTTTTTACATTGCAGCTGAGCTCTGTATTTCAGACAAAGCATAACCAACCATATTTATGCTTTACCACTGCTTACCATTTTGTGGCCAGTTTCCAAGTCTACTGAAAACACAGAAAGCTGAAACCAGGACTCAATCACCATACCACAGTAAAGTGTCAGGATTCAAACCCAACGGCATGGACCAATACCGATTTCTACATCCAAATTATACTCCAGATGGAAAACTTGAAGCACAGTAGTGTTGCTACCATGTGTCTAGATTTAGTTCAGATCTCTGCAAAGGGGAGCCCAGAAACAAAATCCTTTGGCTTCCCTTAATACCTTCGGGAACATCTCTCTAAAGCTGCATCTCCACCAAGAAGGCTAGAAAAAGAATTGCCTCTAGGTGCACATTGGAAAGGCCTCTGCACCTCAGACTCTTTTTTCCCTTGTCCCACTCATCCCCACAGATGTCTGGAAATCGAGGTGATTCTCCAGGTGTGGTACTAACCTTTGCACACCCCAAAAATACCATTTCAAGGCTTCTATCAGATTTCATCTCCAGTTTATTTTGGGCTTGCTCACTCTCCCAGCAACCCAGCTTTAAACCCTGGGATACACCTTCTACTGTCATCAACAATAGCTGTTGAAGTCCCATAAACAGGCAAAAGGAGTCAGGGCAGAGACTTTTGTCTTGGAAGTCTGTCCCTTGCCAAAGCTTAACAATGAAAACCAGTGTCTCGCCCTCTCTCCCCTCAAATTTCCTCTCTCCCCTCTGCAAATTTCCCCAGTAAAAATCCCTCTGTAGAGCAGCAGATACCCATGTAAAAACAGTACACATTTCCAGAATGTTTTTAGAACCTAAAGATAGAAAACCCATGGAGAACAACAAAAGGGGACAAGGTACATTTCCCGGCCTGAAATAGGGTTGAAAAGAGCCAGGGGGACTCTGAAACACGAGCTGGAGAGATGCACGAAAAGGAGAATAAGGAATTGAGGCCCACTTTCATCCCAAGTGTGTATTTTGCCTGCTATTTTAGTGGCCTTCTAGTAGAGATGGATGCAGCAGAGAACAGAGATGTAAATAACCCTAAAATTATCTGGCATTTAAGCAAATGTTTCCTCTTTGCCACTAATCCCCTAATCTTCTAGTGCCTTGATCCCAGGTTGATTGGCATACTAAAAATACAGAGGTAGATGTCATGTAATTGCAGTTCTAGGTTTTAAATAAGCATGAGTTGACACTGACTATGGAGAGGCTAATTCCAAACTATTTAGAGCCACCCCAAACAGCCACGAGAGCCCTCCTGGCCATTGCACACATCTCATTTAAAACAAACAGGAGTTATACAAGGATATTTACATTTCCCTTTCGCATGAAGGGGAATTTTGTGAAGTTAAACAGAATGCTTCATGTGATGGAGGAAGCCATACCACGCTGCTTTGGAGACCTGTTTGAGCATCCATTAAAAACAGAGCGTTTCGTACTGAGCAGATCAAGGCTAGATTAGGCATGGACCACACCATAGCTGAACGTGCTTTGGTATCTACAATCTCTCTGAGCGTACTGATGTCTGGGAGGTTCAAAAATACAGTGAAGTGCATCCAAAAGAAAACAGAATTAGCTAAAATGTATGGGTATAGCAACACAACCCTGGAAATGACAGTGTCTTTGTGCAACAGAGTAAACAAGAGCATAGTCATTGTCCATGAAGGAAGATGTTGCAATTCCTTCAAATCAAGACAGGAGGGAGTTGTTTACCATGTGTAAGGATGGGGTTCAACAGGCCCTGCGATGTTACCTACAATACAGAAGCCTACCAACTGAAGAGCATTATTCTCTGCAAGAGAAAGCACACGTATAATGTATTCACAACCACATACATTTGTTTGCTTCCTCTCTCCCAGAGAGCAGACTGGCAGGAACACTCCGTTACAGGTTCAAAAGCTGCCCCCTGCACCTGCGGCTCTTCCCAGTTCCACAAAACAGCCCAGGCAACAATAGAAATGGTCCTCAAACCTGGACACCATCTGGCTTGCAATTCCTTGCAGCGCTGAGGTAGCATCAGGAGTTCCTGCATTTCTCCCCTGGGATTAGAATTCCCATCTCCAATCAGACAGGATACAGGCATGCCAGATTAAAGAGACGCAGGCATTTGCATATCTCTTCAGGGTTTGACAGGTTTCTGGTGATTTATTCTGCAACACGCAAATCCACCGAGAGCATCCCTGACGGGTACCTCCTCAATGCATAGGTTAACAGGTCTGTGTGCATTGAATTAAATATTTACATTAAGGAAGCAAATTGTTTTGGATACTTACATAGGAAGCACACATAAGAGGAAAGACCCAAGCTATAAATATTTGTGACAACAAGTGATGCAGGTATCAGCAGTTACATAGCTTATTGCTCAGCAAACTGACAGCTGAGCAGAGGGTAGCTGAGCTCAAGTATTACTGGATATTTCCTTAAATAAAGCCTGCAGTTTTGTTATCAGACAGGAATAAAAACCCACAACCTTCTTGTAAAGAACTGTAAGATGATTCACTAATATTAGATTACCACAGACTGCAATGAATATTTCAAGGGCTCCACACGTGTACAGAGAATCAGTCTAACGGGGCTGGTCTCCAAGTCATCACAAGAACAGGCAGTGCATGTGGGGAAGCAGAATTCCCCTTTGAAATCTAAAACAGCATGTATGTATACCAGATTAAAGCGATTCTGAACACTCACATACATCCTACAGCTGCAAACTTAAGGGTCATGAAAGAATCGCAAAACATTCCAACTTCTAGTGAAGCTTATTTATAAGGCAAAACAACAAAGCTTAAAAAAATACACTCCTCCTGCCTCTGAAAAAGGCTGCTTGTTAAAGCAGGAGTCTACCCCAGGCTTTGAATTCAGCAAGGTTTATTCTCTGGTTATACCAATATGACAAGCCAGAATGGGACTTGTTTTAATACAGAAATAGGAAACTTCAACCTGAATCTGTATTTTGTGCATCAGAGCATCAATTTATAAACAGCCTGAGAAAACAGGTATTTTAAATCCGCTATAAAGCCAGTGCAGTACCAGTTTTGATGGTGCCTTTGTTTAACCCTTCCCCAAATTAATCCTTTCGCAAAGAAACAGCCTTTAACCACCTGTCCCAGAGATATGAACTCTTCAGTGTATTTATCTAGGTATCTCCTTCACCTTTTGAGCTTCCTTTCTTATAGTGGTGTTTTCTAACACAGCTGGCTCAGGCTGCAGGTTAGCACCGAGCCCCATTTCATTCAGGTCAGTAGCACTGTCTACTTTCCTTGGACAAAAGTGAGGGAGGAGGATGCACTTGTAACAACCTTGCAACTCCATGATATCACACCACCTTCCCACCTCTCCATCCTTTCTTCCATGTCTAAAGAATTAATGGCTTTTGATGCAGCCCACAGTCAAGGAGCTGACTTAATGGCAACAAAACCTGAGCCCCGTATAGGTACAGCTTCTTCTCTGGTTTAGATCAAAGTGTGGTCGCCCTGCCCGAACGATAACACACAGACTGACATGACCCTGCATTTGTCACCCAGGTGGACTCTCTGACAGAGGCTTGCACTTAGGCAAATGACAATGCTGCTGAACTGTCAGGGCGTGTCAAAGAAGCCACGCAATCAACATTGTACCAACTTCTATTTCCTAAGCTTTTTCAGTTTTTGCTCTGAAAATGCATTTAATCACAACCTTGTGTTAACCTGTAGAAGCAAAAGCATTCATTTCAATACCTGCTCTTTCCTGACAGAAGTTCAGCTTTTCCCTTTCCCTAAGCTTTTACAGTAGTTTGGAAATTGTGCTCTCTCAAAAGATCATCTCCTATCCTATGCAACTGTAGCTCAGTACACACACCCCACACCCCACCTAAAAAAGGGGGTTTCCTGCTGGGACATCACGCAAACCGGTTCAACAGGATTTCAGCCTTATTTCATCTACATTTACAGCCTCAAGTCTATCTAGAACATCAAGGTTCTCCCTGGCCTATAAAGTAGACCTTGTCCTGTCTTAAAAATGCTACCTATGTTTCCTCTCACACATCTTCTCACAATTTTAAAGAGGTCACTAAATGCAAAAATCCCTTTCTAGTAGACAACCATGACATTTGGAGTTTCGTTCAAGGAGGGGGGGAGGTGGTTAAGAGAGGAAATCAAAACACACAAAACTAAGGAGAGATCGGTTTAATGCTACATGTTCAAGCTCCATCAGAGCATTAGAAATCAAGAAACTAGACAGGAGGGGGACGCTGGACATGACAATCAAGCAGGAGAGCATGGGTAAGTAGGTAGGACCTCAGACCATAGCACTAACCATCACAGGAAGAATCAAAACCCTTCCACGTTTGTCAGGGACACAGGATCTGTTCAAACAGATTTGCAGAGTCAGTCGCACTGCTTTCCTGAAACCCAGTTTGTCATCACCAAGGTAGAAGGAAAACTGTTCCAGCATCCCTTTAGTCGCCATCTGTACTCCCACAGGGAGCAGGCTCAAACTTGTCAAATACCTTGAATTAAAAATACCTTCTTGCATCAGAAATGGCAAGAGATGGCAATTTCAGGGTAACAGGCTGAAGCCACCGGCCATCAGCACAGCACACTACATGTGATTAAGCATGACCCCAGCAACACAGCATTTGGGAAAGTCACTTTTGAAGAACCAGTGACTAACAGACTCTGAAAAAGCAGTAGGTTATTTAGGAAAAAATACCAGTCTTTTAGCATAGAATCTAAAAGGGGGATTGGGTTACAGCAAATCTAGTTACTGGTTCCCACTCTTTTAAACAGCTGTTTTCAAACATTTTTTTCAGGGAAAGCATGAGACATGTTATTAGTATGAACATGTCAGATAAGATGTTGCTAGAAGACGCCTAGGAAAAAGGAAAAGAAGAAACACGAGAGGAAACATGCTCTGCATGACAGGGTCCCATTTGCCCTGCAATGCGGGAAGAAGGAGCGATGAGGGACAAGATCCTTCCCAGCCCTCCCCGCTTGCAGTGGGGATGGAGCCTGCATACCAGCCAGGTTTCTCTCACACAGGACTAGTAAAAAAACCTCAAACAGCACCACTACCACCACAACAACAAAAAGATAAAGTCAGAGAGCTGGAGAGGCTCATATATATTTTCCACACATACCTGTGAGGACCAACAATTTCAGTGATTATTCAAAGATGTGCATTGGACACTTCATTGAAAACCCATCCTTTTTTGTTAGCACCTAGCTGGAAACCAAGTTTTCAAAAAATTAGGGTTTCTTCTGTTTGGCTGTGGTTTTTTTAAACTTTTTACCCCCACTTCAGAGTACCCCCAAACCCTCTCCACCTCCCTTTAACAAAGCTGTATTTCAGAAAGCACTGCTGGTAGCCGATACTCTTCTGCCTAATTAAATAGTCACCAAACTCTCCATGCCACCAGACACTGCCCAAGGAGACCTTGGCCGAGCGGGCATTCAGGCCTTACACGAGCTTTGGTAACACAGTGGTGTAACTTGTCACATCCTCACGCCCAAAGCAGTTGGAGTCTCACCAAGATCCTCCCTGAAGCTATCTCACATATGAGTAAGCACAAGACAGGTCTGGGGACTTTGGTCCCTTCTTCACCAAAACCTGATGGATTTTTCTAGTGATGAGTGCACTCAGAAAACTGTTCCGTTCCCGGTCTCTGTTCACTCATCTCAGACAGGTTTGTTGCTAGTGATTTTTTCCCTAAGAAGGAGGATTTCTTACGAAGCGTAGCTTATAATTAATTGGGGCATCTTAGACCAGAAGGTCTGCCTGCTTCCCTTAAACGAGCTTCCTAAAAAACGACAACACGTTTAACATGGCAGGGCTACAGTTCAAAAGTTCATCTGGGCTTAGCTTTGCACTAGAAAACAGTTTTGATGTGCAAATTTAGGCAGATGCAGTTTTACACCTAGAGGTTTAGGAGGCACAAAAGGCATTTAAAGCACGACTGTGCTCACTGTCGATAATACAGAAGCATACTGATATTATGTGGTTATACAATGAACTGTTACAGCTACAGCCTGAGAAGGGATGACTAATGCTGAGCAGATACACAAACAGACAGACCCCTGACAGAGTCAGAGAGGAAGCTGGAGAATTTTAGGCATAGGATCATCCAAAACATGTACCTGTGAAAGCAGGGGGATCAGAATAATCAGGCTGGAAAGCATCTCAGGAGGTCCAAGCCCCCATTCGAAGCAGGGCTGACTTCAAAGCTAAATGCTGCTGCTCAGGATCAAGACAGAAATAACTTTGGAGATTAAAAACTGCAAAGATGATTCAATAGCTGTAAAGAGGGGAGAGCAAAGTACAATGTCAACATTTCAGCATCTTTGGAGCAAAAAAGTGTAAGTTGGGATCTCTGTTTTAATGCTTTCGGTGCAAACCAGGAGGCACTCTTGAAACTGAAGTGTAAATACCAGGCAGGAAAACAGAGACTGTGAGACATTTGAGCTATGAATCTTGCCTTGCCAAGCCTCAAGTCTTCTCTCAGAAATGTTTTCACCTCCCAGCCTTCACGTTGCTTAGCACTAAGACATCTATTACAGTATAACATAAGACTAGCAACAACATCAATAACATCATCTTCTGGCTGGAGACCACACACTGAACTTACTCATCACCCCCTGCCTTGCTTTTCCAGGAGAAGAAAGCCCCGCATGCCTAAAGGCACCACCTGTATCTCCTGGATATTATAGCTCCATGGACACTGCACCTTCGTCCTGGCTTTCATATTTATGGACACATACTGCAAATCATGCTGATTTCTCATGTTATTTAGCAGTTGGCTAGGGATTTTCACAAAAAGGAGGTCCAAAAAAGAAAAAAAACCAAAAACCTATCTGTACAGTTTCAGTGCCTTTCCTTGCACAGCTGCATCCCGGGCAGGACTTACGCTAATCCCTCCCGAACAGCCTTGTTGCTCTTGCCTTGCTACAGGACAGGCTGCCGCAGCCCTCCTGACATTGGTTTAATGCTGATTAGTCCCGACACAATTCTGGTGCAGGCTTCCTGCCAGCCAAGGGAATGAACAAAATTGGTTTGCACACAGGCCAGACGACAGCTGCAGTCACTCCAGCTCAAATCTGTTGAATAAGGACCCTTTTCTTGTTTACCAAGATGAGGCTAAATTAGCCCAGCATGAGACAGAAGGACAGAGCAAATCCTAAAAGCCAGCAACGCCAACCTGGCCCTGAAGGTGCGAGAAGCAACTTGGTAAGGCTCCATCCCCTGGGCTCAGATAAGCCACGGGCAAAACATAAGCTTTGTGTAAAATGAAGCACACACCCCCTCTCCCTGACCAGGTAAGAGCTAGAATTTTAAAAAGAATGGATCTGGGGAGTGAAGAAGACTACAAGTAGAATTCCCTCAGGTTTTTTTCAGAGCCAGAGAGACAGGCAGTGCATATATTACTTGGAACATATTTCCCTCCCCCCCCTTCTTTTTTCCTCCAGCTCTAAGAGAGAAGCCTCCACCCTCCATACCTTCCCATCCCCTCAATGCCCTTAAGGCAGCAGCAAGTCCTGTTCTCACTAATACTTTTTCCTCCTAATTTGATTTTACTCCTATTTTGAAAAACTTGAGTCAATCTGCATTTAACCAGCTAGTTTAAGATGCTTGCAGTATGACATTGGACAGCACTATAGAGCTTATCAAGCACCTCCAGGTTGCTGTCAAAGGAAAACTCAACATGCTTTCTGAAGTCATTCTGGTATGTATTTAAGGACAGACGGTCATTAGCTGCAAAACCATTAAGACTGACAACATACGTGGTAGTCCACAGAACATAATTGAAATTAAATTGAAAGATGCATCAAGATCGAGAGAAGCACTATAAGTAAAGACTCGTTTAGATGATTGCTGCTCTTGTTTTAGAGATGGGGAAACAGGGAAAAGAGGAAGAGTCGAAAAACACTGAACCTGAAGACAAAATAAAACAAGTTATTTTTTGACAAGGTGCTTATATCTTCCTCATTCACCCATTCTCTGGTTTGACTAAAACTGCACTCTGCTTAGCTGCAGAAGCTGCCTGAACAGCAAGAGGTTAAGGATAGGCCTTCTGTTTGTTGGTGTAGTCTAAAGGGAGATTTCTGCCATCACTTAGCATGGACTTCCTTGTTCCCCTCCTTGGGGAGCACCTTGGGCTACTATGGCATGCCTCTCCACATATACAAGAGACTCACCAATCTCAGAGATGCTCTGATGAACATCTACAAAGCTACAGAAGTTTCTAAAATAAGATGACCTCATAAGCACGCTGTCAGTAAGTACCTGTATACCAGTATGAGCTCTGATGCTTATTTTTAAAATGCAGATAATATCTTGTTTGGAAGGTTTCCTCCTCGGGAGTGATCTATTGATTCGATCTGAAGCATCACCTCTGTTTGCAGAATGATGCACAGACCTCTTGACATGAACTGCAGAATCCATCATCTTCCCAGAGACAGCACATGTACAGAGGCAACACCTGCACGTAAACTGCTTTCGCAAACTTATCATCATCAAGGCTGATATTACTCAGTTTCTAACAAAATTGATTTAATGGAAAAGTAACACTGCTGAGCTCTCTGGCCTTTGAAAAACTTTAAATCCATATCCAAAAGAGGATACAGCACCACAGGATTTTTCCTTCAATATATATGAAAAGTCTGGCTTTTGGCACTTGCAGGGTTGGCTATTCACCAACAGGGGTTTATGAATTTGTTAAGTAACTCCTCCTCTGACTTGAAATTATTGGGCACCTCCATCTCTGCAGGACGCTACTTTCCCATCAAGTTTCCTCCCTCAGCTACCAGAGACACAGCTCCTGCCCAGGTCAGCAGGTTCAGGTACCACTTTACTTGGTTTCCAGCCCCTGCTGGAAACTCCACGAAAAGGAAGTGCACCATTAGTACACTGGGAGGAAACATCCAAGAAAGATCTTAAACGTAATCCAGTGGTCTGGATTTTCAGTCAATGCAGGAACATATCTGAGGTCTGGTCTGCTCCCTGCCCAGCTTCATGTGCACTGGCATCCTCTTAACCAGCTTTTAAATAACAGTGTGTGAGCAGCGACTGGTGCCCACACAGCTGTGGAGAAGGTTCCAGGTAGTATCCCCCAAGTGATTGTCTAGCCAATAAAGGAGATCCCATCAACTAAAGGCAACTACAGAAAGATACTCCTTATTTTTCCCTTACTTCAGATGTCACCTACAACAGAGCAATACGCCACCTTAATCATAAAGTCCATTTAAAAAAACTTTTTTCCTGTTAACAGGATTTGGGTCCCATATGTTCATGATCATCAGAAAGAACAAGGGAAGAAAACAAAAAAAAAGGTGCATCTCTCCAGTTTGTTCTGTTCAAGACCACCAGAAGGAGAGCTGAGGTAGGGGAAAGGAAATTGCATCTTTGAAAGAGTAAAGGAAATGCATCAATTAACATTTCTTAGTTTATTAGAGGCTACAGAACTTTTGTTTCACATAAACTAACCAAAGATAACCAGTCAGACATAAAGCTTAGTCAATCTATTTTCTTGCATCCTACTAATTCCAAAACCCACGTCCCTCCTCTCCACTCAGGTATGGTACCCAAGGCAGTACCTTTCTTCCCTTTTTTAAGCCTGAACGACTTTGGCAGTTATCTTTGGCAATAAACAGTATCTTCCAATTATCTGGGGCTGTCACCCTTCAAAGGACAGAGTAGGGCTTACAGTATCACAACAAGGATTCCAGAGCTACTAGTTGCTACTTAATCATCCCCACAGGCAACTCTCATCAAAAGCCCACCAAAAGAATGAATTTCACTGAATTCTTTGCTGGCTCATCTTAGACTTATATGTTGCCCAGTAGGAAACCAAAAGGAATTGATATTTCTCAACAGCTCTCAGCATCTAGATGTAGACCAAAGGACCTTTCTGTTTAAAGCCATTTGGAGAAGTCTGTGCAGAAGCATTTGGGCATGCAGAAACCACCCTCAGGTCACAATCTAAACACCTCTCCCCCATCAGCTGTTCAATACACAGCTTTTACACACAGAGAAAAGATAAAGTCATTCTTACTGATGATGCCAAGCAGAAAAAAAAAAAAAGAAACTTTGTTAAAAGCCAAAAATGGACACAGAAGGCGAGGGGGAAGTACAACGTGAACCTCATGTGTCTGTATACTGTCAAGACAGAAGTGTTACTAATTTTAAATTCAGAATTTATTCATGCAGTTAACACCTTTTCTGAAGTTCCCCATTTTGTATCCAAGACTTACTGTGTTTACATAAAATAACCGTATCAGAGATTGAAGGAGATTTTAAGCATCTCAAGATGAACACCAATAAACCACTAGCTTCTGGAACAAAAATTTCACTGCCCTGAAAGTAGCAGACTGGGGAGAAAGGCCGGTCTCTTAGCAGGCAGCAACCCTCAGTAAATGGTTCAGTAGATTTACCATGGCAGAATTACTTACTGCACCAGTGCTGGAAATTCACCTCCACTAAGACATTATTAAAGATGAAGCTTATCAGAAATCTCAGGTCCAGGACAGGGCAAGCAACTTGTTCATCATTACATCAACCCTTGGAAAATAGGTGATCAAATGAGTTTCTGTCAATCGCTTTGCTACACTATTCCCTTTAAGTTGCACAAGTTACCTTCAGAGTGACTGTCACCTTGAGTGACTTGACTGCTGTCTTTGCTGGTCTCAGGTGAAACTTCACAGCACACAAGCTGCTTGACCACAGTCACACCACCCCATATAAATTTATAAAGGTCATATGGAAAACTCCTGCGATTTGCCATCAATCCTCTGGCACATAAGGTTTAACCAGGCAGCAGACCAGTACATAGCTGGTTGGCTCCTGGGGAGATGAGAGTTGTTAGAGGGAGGATCTCCAGGGAGGGACAGCCAGCTGTTTGGCTGGCAGAAACTAGTCCAAAAATGATAGCTCTAGTTTTCATTTCATCTTTGCTCATCTTTTTTTTTCCACCCTCAACTTTGCAACTGTGTTGTCAGCATTTTGATCTTGTGATTTATTAAAAAAAAAATATTAAAAATTATTAATAATTGTTTACCTCAACCTGCTTTCAATAGAGAAAAGATGTTTCATTTCTTCAGGGTGGCTATTTCAGAAACGAGGGCATTGGAGCACCATCAATCACTGTGCCAAACCCTCTGTCCTCTGGGTATCCTGCAGAGAAGAGTGTGGCGCTGAGGAGGTGGCCGCTCCCAGGCTGTACGTGGCAGGACACAGCCAGGCTGGCTCCCTGGCAGCAGCAGCACGGAGGGTGAGAGCACCCCAATCCCCAGGGAGCCCCAACCTAGGTGCTAGGTAACAGGCACGGGTCAGAGCTGAGCCACTGACTCAAAGGGCAGCATCTACCACCAGAAGCAATAATTCATCACACAGCGTGATTGAAAAATATTTTTTTTTTCCAGCTTGTTGCTTTGCTGCTTTCCCTCCCTGTGCCCCAACAATTTATTGCTATTTCTGACCCCACTAGCCCCATGTATTCTTGACACTTTACCACTGAGATACAAGCAAGGATTGCTTTGGTAGGCACCATGCTATGTAGTAGCTTGAAATTATTCAGAGCAGGAAGCAGATCCCTAATTCACAATTTGAAGTCCTGTCACTTTCCCTTCAGTCCCTCCTAAAACATCTCGGTTACAGCTCCATATTTCCTTACTCTGACTTTCTTTGGTTTGGGTTTGTTTTTTTGTTGTTGGGGTTTTTCTTTATTATTATTATTATTTTTATTTCTTTGGTTTGACGACAACTACAAATTGTACATGGCTTGAATGACTTCACTGAGAGGGTGGTCAGGCACTGGAACAGCCTGCCTAGGGAGGTGGTCGAGTCACCATCCCTGGAGGTATTTAAGAAACGTGCAGATGTGGCACTTAAGGGCATGCTCTAATGGCTGAGATTGTTGGGTTGGGTGATTTGTTTTGTGAGGTTCGGTTTTTTTGTGGTTTTTTTTTTTTATTGTTTGCTTGTTTGTTGGGGTTTTTTTTGCATGTGTTTGGCTGGACTCTATCTCAGAGGTCCCTTCCAACTGTGGAAATTCTGTCATTCTGTGAGTCGCGACCAGTATTATAAAAGAGAAAGAAAGCTTGCATTATGTGATTATGGTCTGATTATCTTTGCTCCTCTTTTACGCTCAGATCTTCTACCCATCCTTTACAATAATCTGAAAAGCAAGGAAAACTCATGTATCCAGAGAACAGCTAGAACAAACATTCTTCTGGTTTAACGTGTCCTCAAGTGTTATTTATACAGATGCTTAATTATCCTGGGCTTCTTGCAGTACAAAAAAATGACTTCAGCCTGCTGTCATGCCACAAGGCTCGAGGATGTTTTCACAAGGGCGATGCTTTTAAACAGGAACCAGAACAAGCCCCCAGAGGGCAGTTCCCAAGCAGCTAACATGCCTTCCTGCAGCTACTGTTCACCCTGCTCTCCAGTAGAAACTGTTTGCGTTCACAGGCGTTAGTGAGATAACAGATGTGATGTCTCAATCTGCCACCCAAGGGAAGTTCAGCAGAGGAAGGGGCTCTCTGGGACAGGCAGCTCAAGGGCAGACCCGCAGCAGGCAGGTGTCACAGGAGCTTAGCATCACCCTGGCAAGATGGAGAGATTCTGTCCCAGCCTCTCGCTGAGGCAGGGAGGGTCAAGAGGGAGTCCCCTCACGGATTGCCAAATTCCTTCTCCTTTGCACCCCTCTGGTGGCCACCCACACCCTGCCGAGCCCTCTCCAACCTCCACAGAAGTTCAGATTAGCGCCCTGACACACACAACCCCATTCCCCACTTCTCCAGGGCTGAGCATCGAGGGATTGCAGTAGTTACCTGATACGCTTTTATGCTAGTGAAAGTAGATGGTGAAATTGGGTAAATGGGGAGAGCCCTCTGCCAGAGGAGGCTATAGAGGGGATGAAAGCAGGAGGAGGAGACCAGAACTCCCACCAGTACTGCCGTGTGGGCTTTCTTTTCCCCCTGGAGATATGACATGAGGGAAACACCACAAAATACCCCAGCTGTGAGGAAATGCTTATGCTCATTCTCAGACGCTAAAAATCAATCACGCACAAGGCAAATCCTCAGGAGACCCGGGCTCCATTTGTTCCAGTGCTCAAGGAACTGCTGGTTGTTTGCTTTAAATATGTATTAGTTCCCCACAATAGCAGTTAACGTATCACTTATTACTCCTATCATCTGATAGGAATGTGTACGCTGATGCTGGCTTGTGGTTTGCATGCAAGTCACCTACAACTAAGCCAGGAACTCTCTCTTAGAATTGCACATAAAGAGCGCTTTGCAATTTAAGTTAACTCTGATAGAAGGGAGGAAAAAATAAATCCACTTGCAAGCAGAACAAAACCCTCTTTCCAGGGGGTCTGTCTCCAACATCCTTTCATAGCGACTGTTTTCTAACGGCATCAGCCACTAATCCTCAGAAATATATGCTTCCCCTTAAAGAGAAAAATATTGCAAAGGAAATGAAAGAATAAATTGGAAATTGTAAAGTTGCAATAATGAGAGTAACTGTTACTAGTAGATTTTCCCTGCCCTTCTGGTTCCTATTTAGCAGGTTTCTGTACAAGTGTAACCATAGGAACAGCAGTGAAGAGTCTCATTTAAAAGCCTTCACTTCAGCTGGTAGGTTAAGTTATGAGACTGCAGTAGGCTTGAATATTAAAAACATTCAAACGGCTCTAAAAAAAGCTCAATTTGAATGGGAACTGTATGACTGTATTGCAGGAGACAGACATCTGTGTTGTAAACAGACACAGTGCCCTGCCAATAAATTGGCAAGGGGAAGCCTGACACAAGATGCCCTAGAACAAACAAATCCTACTGACGGAGATTAGTAAAAATTGGGCTCAATAAACAGGTTAAGGACACAAATTGTGAATTGCTTTACACACAGTGCCACTAAAACTGAAACCATATGTTTCCTGTAGCTGTCATTTTGTTTAATGGGCTGCAGCAAGACAGCTGGATGAACAGTGACGGTCCTCAGTAATATGATTTCACTGCAACATGCACCTAAACCAGTAAATTTAATATCCCGAATTTTACTTAATCCTTCAAAGTATAATATGGCTCAGTTCTGGCTCATCATCTTCCTCCAAAGACATATGAAAAAACACAAGTCAGATAACTTAAAAGAAAACCAGTCATCAGAACAAAGCCAACAAAATACATAGCCCAGGTAGAATAGAGATGTTAAAGGGAGCATTCAGGAGCAAGTAAAATAAAAAATTAGAGATCAAAAAGGTGTAACTAGGTGCCCTGTACCTATAAGACCTTTCGCCCTACACCTTTCTTCTGAAGAACATTAGGAGAAGCTGGTAACCTAAAGCATCTGTTACTTTTCACACATTAGCAGTAAGACTCCTCTGAAAACATATTTGGAGACACATTAAATTATTCAGCAACAGCTATTTAAAACACTGTACTCCTATAAACAACTGAACAAAATAAGATGGGAAGGTGTTCATGTTGAATTTGTTACAAGGGACAGGCCTGTACATAACAAGAAAGCAAAACACCCTTTTTTAAAATAAATTAGTGAATACAATAACTTTTAAGCAGTTATTAAGTCCACAATCTAAATTAAAAAGGTAAATAATCTCTTGGTACTTATCTGTACAATTCCCTGCCTTAATTCAGAGGGAGTTTTGGAATATTTCAAGCAATTACAAAAATTACAGGATCCCTGCAAGGCCACTTCAGAGATGAAGCAGAATATAAAACAAAGCTTCAGTAACCATCTACATACATTTTAGGGAACAGGATTTGCTGTCCTTAAAGTGGCTGCAATCTTCTGCTTAATTTCTCATCCATGTCCCTGCTCCAAAAGGCTCCAGCTGGGGATGAGGCAGGCAGAGATGAATACTCTGTTCTCTGAGCTGCCTTAGCATCACTTGTCAAGTATTTAGCAAGGATCAGACCCATCCATATTCTTTTTCTTATGACTTTGATCATTACCATTTTGCTGGCCCATTTATGATTTTCTCTCTCTCGCTCAAACACACTTTCCGGCCTGTTTTACACACATTCACTTTTAACTGACACTGAAGCTTTGTCCCCACAGGTCACTATCTGCTATATGTCCACAGTAACTAGATTTTCAGAAGTGCTCAGGACCCCACAATTCGCAGCAAAAGTACAGCTGATGGGGCAAGTAACGTGAAAAAAAACCCAAGTTCTTTTTTGCTCTGTATGATGCTCGTCACCTCTAGTTGCCTTAGAGGTCCCATCAGAGCTTCAGAAGTATAATCTTTGTAGCACTAGAGAAATAAAGTAAAATATAGGCTCACGTCACTTCAAGCTCTTCATATCTAATCCAGAGCCAGTCACCTTTACTGCTGGACTGCTGTTTGGAAGAGACTACAGGTGGGCTGCCAAAGATTATATTGGCTAGAAATAGGCACCACAAGCTGTGCTTGTAATTAAGTACGGCTTTATTTTAAGAGAGATACAAAAGTCTTCTATAGTTTTCTACTTCCTATGTCCTTGTTGTTCTAAGTACCTGTGCAGCTGAGCCAATTTACTTTCCTAGTAGTGCCCCAAAAGGATCTCCAACAGCTCTGTTTCAGATTTTCAACATGGCTTTCGACTAACGAGTCTCATTATTATTGCAAAGCCCTGTCCTTGTTTTATTTACAGATGGTAAATGATGCTACATTCAGATCCACATATAAAAATTTCATGTTAAACATTTGCAAGTTAATTACAATCTAGAAGTATCTACAAGCTCCAGTGAATTGCATGGTAGGCTAGTGATGTCTCCGAGATGGTTTCAGCCTCTTCTGTTAACAAGACACTCACAGGATGGGAAGGACATGGGGAAAAGGAAGCAAGCAGCACCAGCTTTAACAGTTCAGGGAAACTGTCTCTGGTTTCACAGGCAAAAGAACTTTTAAACTTCTGAATAGTGGAAGTTTTTATTTAAAGGAAGAAAGATCTGAGTGTGCACTGATTCAAAAAATGGCAATAAGAGACAGACATTCTCTCTAGCATTTGAGACCCCAAACTTGCAAAAGAAAACTGTTAGGACACAGAAGAAATGAAGAGAAGAATGAAATATGTAAAAACAAACCTGAAATGTAAGATGATGAAAATCATTTAACTACCTCTTTTGAAAGAAGGTTCCCACAGCTACCTTACCAAAAGGTGACTTACAAAGGGGTGATCGTGGGGTTTTCCAAATGTCTAGTCAGAGCCTTCCCTCTTAGGAGGATACTGCTCATTTCTGCTCTCACTCTCACTCTCTCCCACACACACACGCTGCTGCAAGGCAGTCCAATAATGTGCTGCTGTTCAACATGACTGCATTTATAATTTACACCCAGGCAACTGCTGCAGTGAGAGGAGGCTGCACCTGAAGAGCCTGAGGCTCCTCACTGCTTTGGAATAGTCAGTCATCCCTGCACTGAGCTAGGGATTTTTTTTTTATTTTTTTTTTTAATGTATTCATTATTTTTAAATAAAGGATCAAATGAAGAGAATTGCCAGTTTTACAAAACCACTGAGCCATAATTGCTGCAACCAAGAATAAATTCTCCATATCAGAGAATGGGATGCAAATGCTGCAAATGGGGTGCTCCAAAGTGTTGCCAAGTCAACCACTGCCTACAGTCCTTCAGAGCCTACATTAAGAAGTATGCATCGCTTCAAATGGTGCCATGCCATCAACAACACTTTAGTAAAGGAAAAAATGTCATGCTTGGTTACAAGCCAAGAAGTCTGTAAAACGAGCAGAGACAAGACCCATAAGGTGACTGCAACTGTAGTTCCCTGGTAACACCACTCATCAGACTGGGATGAGCTCTAGTTAGAAGGTGAAATGCCTGACTCATCTGCAGTTGGCTAAAACACTGAGACAAAACTTGAGAGTGGGGACAGGAACTTCACTTCCATGCTGAACCATGTAACTGTGTTGAGGAATCAAAGTTCCTCTTGTGCTCCGCAGCTTTCACTGGGTCAGAGAGATTTATGGACCCCATTAAGCAGAAGGTGACGAGCAATTGCTTTTTACTTCCTGGGGCAAGCTGTTTTATGGATATGAACCTAACAACTTCGGTCCACGCAGATTCCTGTAACTGGCACTGCTCATGTCAGACTTGACTTTCTGGCGCTTCCTCCCTACGATTGTGAAGGTGGGAAAGGGCAGGGGAAATCCTGTTTGCATACATATTTCAGGATAATCTCCTGCTTGAACTCACACATCAAACATCAAGTTCTAACATTTTAACAAGGTGCCTAAACCACGCTTGTTGTAATTAAAGTTTAACAAGCATTTAAAGCAAGATTTTAAGTTGGGCATCAATATTTCAGTGTGCTGCATTACTTTGTGCCGTGCTCTACCAAAGAGTTTATATAACTGGCAAAAGGTACTGCAGTTCTCCAGAACACAGTGAAGTCCTGACTCCTTCCCACAGCCTCTTGGAGCTGCTGCCCACCTTCAAATACAATTGAAAGGTAAACCAAAGCTATGGTAGGACCTTGGCGCATTAACCACAGGATCACATTTGAAAGATATATCAACTTATATTTCACACTCTAAGGATATTTAATCTTCTCATCAACAACTAGTCCAGGAGCAGCTACTCAGAGTCTACACAGCATCCAGTCTTAGCCATGCCAGGTACTCACACAGCTTTCAAAGAGATTCCCTCCTGCCCACCCCCCCTCCCCCCTATTTTTTTTTTTTNTTTTTTTTTTTTTGTTTAAACACAAGAGATTTGCTGCAGGTAACCACAATAAATAGTGGGACCTTAAACTCTCCTTAAACAACCAAAGTCCTTAAGAAACCCTTTGCGAGAAGAGTTTTAGCAAGACAACTTTCTTCTTCCTCGGCTCCAGAGATGCACAGGCATCAATTCTCTCAGAAGCCAAGGTTTAGTATCACTACTCCTCTTGAGGAACATCTCAGGGATACTACCTAGAAAGGAGGGGGGAGAAGCAAATGGCAGACTGAGTGTGAGGCCTGAGTGAAGGACTCAGGAGGGGTGCACCCTCAAACCCCTTCTGTCAGCCTGTGCCACAGCTACCCAGGTGCTCAGAGGTGCAGATCTGCTGAACCCTCAGCCAACCACAACATAAAAACACAAATGAAAAATGGACTTAGAAACTCTCTTTTGCTTTTCCTAAAAGCATTCTGGGGGATCTCCCAGGAATTATCTATAGGCAGGTCCAAACTTGAGGCCTGTAAACAATTACCTGTGTGCTTCATCGGCAGACCTGCAGAGAGCAAACGTACTGATAAACTGATAAACTGATAAACTGATAGCAAGTTGCCCCCTGTGGAGGGCCAAGACTGTGTGGTGAGAAATTATAGCTACATAATAAATCAACTGGATCAAATGAACGTATCGAAGAGCAAAGTATTGACAGAATCGCTTGCAAATGAATGAAATCCATATTGATGAATCCATAACTTTGTTTCAGCTATTTTTGCGCTAAATATCAGGGCACTTCTGATTAATTCAGTGTTTATGTTGAACTTCAATTTGCTTAATATTTTATTTCTTCAAATTCTTGCCTCTGAAGGATCACGGCTTGTTGACCATGAGTAACCACACACTGAAAGGCTGCTGTACTACTCGAGACAGGTTTCCAAAACAGCAAGGTACAATGGTGTCTTTTCCAGGGCAACATGTGCACTGCTACTGCAGCTTCTCAGCCTACCAAGAGGGGCACAGCACCTTCCTGAGCTGGAAGAGTTTCCTAATATTGCGTAAAAGGGCAGCAAGCATATTCTTCAGAAATGCCAGTTCTGCCTGCACTGGTACAGTCTTCAGAAAGTCAACCTGGCAGCCTTAAGGAAGCAACCCAAATCACTGCATCCTCCTCTCTCCCACTTCCATAAATACCATCATTGCATCTCAACAAGCTATGACTCCTCCCATCACTGACTAAACCACCTTCCAAAATAAGGTTAAAAGTCCAAACAGAGATGTAACACTGTGATGGGGGTAAATTCCACCCATCAACCAAACTGAACAAAGTTAAACAGGCATCACTTACACAGGCTGGGGATGCTCGTGAAGAGAAGAACCCTGGGTACAGAGAAGACAGCCAAACAAAAAGCTGATATCAGTAGAGAATGGCCCATGCCCACCCATCACAGCACACTGGGCTCAGCAGAAGAAAGCATGTGCATGCACACAGAAGCGCCCTACTACTTCAGTATGTGAATCAATCAACCTTTCCATGGGTAACCATGAAGATGTGTCCCCTTAGGGACAGTCATTTTATAAATTTGCCTATGAATCATACTTCATAGCAACAGCATATACCAACCGTTAGACGAGATGGACAGCACATCCAACTGGGACAGGAATTGCCATACATGAGTTGCCACCATTACTGGGTAACAGAAAGCACTCTGAATCCTCTTTGGCATGAGTTTGAGATCTAGGCAGACATTGACATGCAGCACAGAACAGCGTTTGCAGCTCAAGCTACTTAATCAATGCGTGGGATTGCCCGAATGAGACAACCTAGTTTTTAACTCAGCCTTCCTACTAAATTTAACCCAGTAATACAACATATGGCAACAACTACCACTAGTCGCCTTACATTAAATTGTTACATTTCAAAAAGGAAACTACTTTTCTTTGGAGATGTGGCAAGGTAAGACAGAAGGCAAAGAGAGTTGTAAGACCTTTTCCTGCTAGACAGGTTAAGTATTGTGGAAAAAGGCCAAGCTTGCAGAGCAGAGGACTCTTCTGAAGGTTATCTACTTCTGTCAAAGCAAGTCCTCAAAGGCCTCTTCCACCATACTCGCTCTTCAAAAAAAGCTTACAAGCCCTCAGATACAGTTCTCTTGTTTATTAATACTTCAAATACAGGAGTCAAAGACAGAAGAATAAGAAAAATTGTTTTGAAAATTGCTTTTGAAGGAAAGAATTTCAGATATCACTGAATGGACTTAAGTCTTTGAAAACTGTCTAACTGTTCCATGCTTCCACCCATGAGATTTTTAGCATGACAGTTCAGCTAAGTCTTTTTTGTGCAGTTAAGTGTCACTGGACAGGCCAGTCCTGATTAAGCCAAATGTCTCACTAAAATTTCTCATGAAATATTACAACTCCCTGCTTCCTCAAGTCCCTGCTTTGCCAGTGCTGCAGTAACAGTTATCACTGCACTGAAAAAACTAACTTGGCCCTCATTCACTGCTTCAGCCCATTTCAGAAGCCACCCATCACCTTGCAGAACTATGTGGTACCTGCCCTGCAGTGACAAAGACAATGCAGTCATGAAAAGCACTCCCTTGGTTGGTGATATGCTGCCTGCTAGCTTCAAAATGAAAGAAAAAAAAAGGTAGCTGTCAGCTACTAGTCACTTCTAAGATCACGGAACATTTTGATGGAACATGGATGCAACTGAGCTTGTGCTTTCACAGCAAAAAAAACAGCCTTCTGGATAAACTTTTGGTAAATGACTGCATCAGAGTCATATCTCAAGAAAATGCAAATACTGCACCCATTTAAAAATACTGTGATTTTGTCTGTCAGAGGTCTAATAGTAGTTTATCTTTAGTATAAATATATACATTGACTAATCCCTATACGTCACCTATCTCAACAAATCCTCTTAGAAACACTTATCAAAAGCACTCCCACATATGTCTTTTTACTTCTTACTGCATTGATTTTGAAACATGGATTTTATAGTCAGAATCCTAAGGAAGTTAAGATCATTATCTTGATAATCATGAACATTCACACACACACACAAAAAAAAAAAAGCAACCACAAAACAACAACCCCCAAAAGACTGATTTCTTGTCTCGTGTTTCCACAACTTTCTGTGAGTGAACTGATGGACAGATAGAGGGAAGCAGGTGTCAAAATTCTACTGTTAACATAAATTAAAAGTTTGGAGAGATTTAGAGGATCACTCCTGGTGGAATAGTAAGACCTGTGGAATAATGAGTCTCTCAAACAAACATTATAATCAGTTGTCATGTACCATAAAAAAAAGCCACTGTATATTCTTCATCTGCAAGGGCCCTGGCACCAAAGGAAGCAGGCTTCTTTACTGAGATCACTGACTAGACACCCCATTCAAAAGACTATTTTAGTTATTTAGTTCTCAGATCTGGTGCAGAAAAAACACACACAAGAAACCACTAAGTTTCCATGATTCTTCTTGAAGCTGTACCTGTTGGCCATCAAGCTCACTGTCTCTCATTTAGGGCTATCAGAAAACTGAATTTTCACCTAGTGAGGGGGAAAGGGTCACAGAGAGCTATAAGCCTGCATAAACTCATTTTCTAAAAACCTGGGTTATTTGGGGTCCCTTCAGCTGTGACAGAAGAAAGGAACTTGATCTTCCCATGCATCTGTGTACACACACACCTCCCCACTGACCTGGAGGAAGAACAGCTACCACCAGCCTCAGCCTGCAAGGCATTATGCACCTTTAAGGATTTTTGATAGTGTTGCAAAACTATTTGACTTTAAGCAACTCATCACTCTTCTCTTTGATAATCATTTATTCCTTACAACCTGGAAAAACTATCCAGTTTCTTATTGGTTTTGCCTATTTCTTAGGCTACAGACTTCCTCTCTACAAATTTCTGCAAGTTCACTTTTCCAAACAGCAGTCTGTAACCCAATTTTAGTGTGCTTTTTAACCTCAAGCTTTGTATTTGGGCTATTTTAATGCGGTGCACCAAACAAAACACAAATCTAAAAGATAACTTTAAGTTAGCAAGAGGCTTGTGTTCATCGCCTTCTATTCTTCACCTCCCCAAACACTCTGCACTGCACTTAAAATCATTTCCTCTGGGTCCAAACAGAAGCACACACCATCTTCCTTAGTCCAAGGCAGGAATCTCACATGCCCACGCCCACAGATAAACTACGTCACTCTTCCCCGACTGCATTAAATTCCTCTGTTTTGTCAGCACGTCTTACTAATCAGTATTTTGGATAGCACTCTATGATTCTAGGACTGAGAATACAAACCCAGCAGAGAGCCTGCCCATTTCTACAAGGAACTTACGTACCCTTCTGTCTGTCTCTGTTGGTTGAAATCTGGCTCGCTTCTCGGAGGCACCTCAAACACATTCAAACGTTAGGTTCAAATACACCTGAACAATTTGAGGTCTCTGCCTCAAGAAAATTGAAGAACTAGCATTCAACCCGAAACAAAGCAACACGCATTTTACAAAGTTATTAAAACAACCCCCCTGCTCAGGCTTGAGCCTCTGCCCTCCAATTTCCTTCTCCACCTCAATTTATCTTCCTCCAATTGAAATCACTGCTACCGCAGATGAGGTTTATCAAGTTTATCAAACAAAAACAGCAGCTCCTACATCCACAGCTCCAAATTAACTCAAATGGAAGGCATTCATCTGCACAACGCTCCTCCCCTTCCTAATTAAAGCAACAACTAATTTGGTAGGATGTTATTTCTCCGCCATCACACTAGGCAGGCTGAAACCACTCAGTGCTGAACTGGTTCGGAACCATCCAACTGCACACGTAAATAACTGCAGTTTTCAGAGCCAGTGTTTTCATTGCCCTGTGCAAATAACACATTTTTTCCAGTAGACTGCAGGAAAAACAGAACATAAAGCTCCTCAGGACCTGCAGTCAAAGCCACATCAGGATTAAAATTCAGGAGATAGGCTCCTCTACTATACCCTTATTCTTCCAGACACAATGCTCCTATGTAATGGGATGTGAAAACTCCTGGCTTCCTCTGGCGGCTTCCGAGTAATGTCAGTTTCCTTCTCCATAAAGGCTCGATCCAATTGGATGCATTCTCCAGAGCACAGCTTGGGCAGACACCTGCCTGGATGGTGCTGAGTGCATACACACAGACCTCCGCAAGGAAGAAAATCCCTGTGGTGGCAACCCATGCTGCTTGCAGTAAGGAATTCATTTTTGCATGTGTTGGACACATGCCCAAATATCCCAAACTGACTCAGAAGAAGGAAATGACCCACCATCACCACCAGGTCAAGAAGGCATTTCAGTGCTGACGCTCCAGTTCATACAGCATTTGCTCAGCGCTTTTCCTCACTTCTCTGCAGCTTTGCATGCTGCTGACTAGCAAAGGCAGGGGTTGAAACTGCTATGCCAGGGCTTGTTCCAGCTTGGCAAATTCAATTAAGTACAGCAGAAAAGTTGTTCTTTGATAAAGCCAAAGTTTCTTTGGCGAACCTGACTAAACCAACTGCTGTTTCTACAGATGATGTTTCCACCATTTCTGTTCTCTTAAGTATCTCTCTCCCCCTCCCTCCTTTTTCTCCTTTTTTTTTTTTAATTTTGTTTTTTTTTGGGGTTAGTTTTTTTTGTTCGCTTTTAAACGTGTAGAATATACAAAGACCACACAAAAAGAGAAGACACAGAGGATCATACAGCAGCATACTGCAGCAAGTTCAATAGCCGCTCATGAGTGGTATATACACACCATACCAAAGCCCTGAGACTACAAATTGTCCATAAAGAGCATGTTGGCCCTTACACTCAACACTAATTTAAAGCACAGTGACAGCAAACCACCTGGAAGTACTTGATGCTTTATCATTGACTACTGCATCCCATTACAAAATTTTTTCTTAAACAAAATCCTTTCAATTTTCGCCTGCTCCTCTTAAGCTAATGAAGATACTTCGGTAGAGCTTGTTGTGTCACCCTGTAGTTTAGTGTAAGAGAACCAAGAGATCTTCAGCTGCAGTAATTTAAAGTTAACAGTAATTTTATTAATTCCTTAATTAATAAATAAATAAATCTTCCTCCACTGTTCACAGCCGCCAGCACAGAAGCTCAAGCAGCCCCAGCTCAGGCACAGAGCTGCGAGGAAAGCCAGAGCAGGACATCAGAGCTGGTCCTGCTGCTTGCCAACTGATGGCTGTGTCTCTGTTCAGTGGTGGGCAGGGCAGGCAGGGTAGCTCTCCCATGCCAGCCCCCAGTACCACACCGCTTGCCAGGGCTGGGAGCAAGTTTGCAGAAGAGGTTAATTCCAGGAATGGCCAGAAACGTGGCACTCCAGTGATGACAGCACAAGTCCCCACGCGCCTTGCCAGCTTCCCAATAGTGGCTGGCAACCGGTAGAAACAAAGAAAAAGTGTCAGTGGCAAATACCGGGTTGGCAGAAGGCTGCTGAGGCACCCAGGGTGGCTATGGAGGCAGGCCTTTCTGGCACGGTAGACAGGCTTTTGTGTTTTGGGGAGGGACTGGAAGTTGCCTGTTTCTTTTGACTGCCACCACATTTTCAATTAATGTTCTGCTGACAAACGCCACATTAACTCACTTGCCACACACAACCAGGGGAGAGCTGCACCTCCAACCCCATGTTCAGTGATGCACGCGTGTACCTGCATAGCCACACTAGTCAGTCCCCTTAATAAAAAAAGGAAAAAAAATGCACCATAAGAGCGTTAGGAAGGACTGGATCAACGTCCCCCAGAACCACATGAGAAGGTCAACTGGCTAAATAAATGGGCCGGACAGGATTGCGAGCCAGGACCTCTTTATGAGTGCTAGTAGTCCTGTTCAGCTGGAAAGAAGAAAGCTGCAGAGGCTTTGCTCATTAGTTTGGCTAAGTCCCATCCTGCAGCAGAATGTTTTCCTGCCCTCCAGACCTGGACTGTGCAGTTCTGTGCTACCTGCAGTAGTTATACATAGAAACAATCAATTAACAGTCAGGTTAACACGTGGCACATAAATAGATTGTACTTGTCAGCACGTCTAAGCCCGACAGGTCGGCTGGCCGTTTTACTTAAGGGACTCTACACTGGCAGGAAAGTAGGACTTTCCAGTCTGGATTATAAGGCAGGGTAAACTGTTTTTTCTGTTGTTTTTAAGAGAGCACAAGACAAAACTTCAGCACAAGTGAAAAAATCAAGTGACGGCTGAATGTTACTTCTCCTATCCGTGCCTTGTACGCTTATGTATGAGAATAAATGCAAACAACTGAAATGCAGCCAGACATTGCATTTCAGAGAGCTTGGGTGGGAGCTGGATAGAAGAATAAGGCACTGGGGGGATGAGTACATGCATTCTAAAATACTAATATTTTAGAAGACGTCAACCCATCACTAATGAGATTTGGATGTCCAGCTTGCCCAGGGGAGGGCAAAAGAGGAGTCCTGCTATTAATAAACTGTGCTTAGTTTTGAAATTAAAAGCTCCAATACAAAGGCTCAGCAGTTCTCAAGAAAAAAAAAATCCACAACTTTTTCAGCATGCAAGCTGCATCCCTTTCTCTACAAAAACTTGCTTTTAGAAACAGATGGCAGCCTGCAAGACCTACAAATCCTTTGTCTGGAGTGGCAAACTAGGCCCTATTGCCCATCAAAGTCAACCATCACATTGTGAAGCACTGACCCTAACAAATCCATTATGTTTCTTTCTACCACAACGCTAAACCGGACAAAATGAGTCAGACTTAATAGGAAAGGGTGAGGGATTTTAAATCCCTTTCCTCTCCATCCCCACAAAAATAATGACTGGGGGGAAAGTCTGCGTTGACCCTTCACTTAGGAGCCCTGCCAAACCCTGCCGTTAGGGCAGCCCATTCGGGCCAGGCTGCCCGAAGGAGGATGGATTTGGATTTGAAGCGACGGCTTTGAAGTCAGCACACTATGTCAGTCAAACTACCCACACAGTCAAGACTGAATATCCCAAGCAGGAAAGAAAGGCCCTTATGCTAGCTGAATAATTAGGTCTGATGCGCTTTGTAGTTTCTCAGCCCTCCCTTCCCAGCTCTGCTGAGGCGCTGTGCAGATACACGGCACAGAGACGGAGAAAGCTCTTCACAGGTAGCTGCAGGGAAGAGAATATAATGTGGTGTGGTTTTTTTTTTCCTCTCATGCCAACTGAACCCAGGCAATGGAAAGAGAAATGTGAAGAGGCAGGCGCACATATCAAAGAGCTGCTGCCTTCAGTCAAGGGAGGAAACAACAGAGAAGCCTGCTGAGGTGGTGATGGATGGGGTGATGGTGTGGAAAGGATCGAAAATCCTCCCCTCCACCACCCCCCCGCTATGGGTATTTGGTGGATCTTGACATACAAAAGGAAACACCCATGACTGGTACTGTCAGCAGACACCTCCCAGCAAGGAAGACTTTCACCAAAGAGAAAGTCTCTCTCAATAACCATGGGTCCAATTTACGAACAGTCCAACTGCTTTCATCTTGCACATCTCAAAATGAGATACAACAAAAAAGCCAACATCCTCACAGCAACAGATTGGCTGGATTCTTCACACTCTCATAGAAATTGTCCCCCATCCCCCTTTACTGAGTCTCTTCAGCATAAAACAATCTCTCAAGGACATGGCAACAACGATGCTGAAATTCAAAGCATTGAGATCAAACACACAAAGCTGACGCTCATTACGGCTAAATTATGTCACCTATCTGAAGGCTCAAGCTTATTATTTAAAACAATACAATAGTCATTAATCACAGCCATTGTGTAGTGCTCAAAAGGCGTCTCGAAAGCTAAAGAACACAACAGAGATTTATTATACTACAGTGCCAGATTTAATTACATGGTTTTCTCCCCAGTTTCTCGTGGCTTGTAGTTCACCACCTGTTTGCACTAGAGGACCTGAAATAAAGACGGGCCAGCCCTTGAGGCTAGGCATGCAAGAGGGGGCTTGTGTGCAGCTTTTGCTCTGAGTTTTGTAGCAGAAGACCGGTGAGCAAAGGGAACAAACCCTTTTGAGGGCCGCTGGCTGGCAAAGCTTTTACGTAGAGCTATTGTTTTTTCATCAGATGTTTTAAACTTCCAGTTCCTTTGAATACATCTTCATGTGCAGAAAAATTACACCATTGAGCCCGTGAGCAAGAAGAAACATCTCACCGTCTTCTTCCTACAGCTGCAGCGCAAAGATTCATGCTCTCGCCAACACAACAATGTATTTAAGCAGTATGGCTGTCTGCTGGCAACCTTCTGAGTTTGCATTTTCTTCTATAAATATTTAGCGTAGAAGAACTGTTCATGTTACCGACTTTGCCCGAAGTGTTTTGACAGCCATGCTCACCACATGACAATGATGCTCTATTTAACACTGCAGCTGCAGACAGGAGGCTTTGGTTTCAGTTTTATACAGTATCGTGAAGTGGATGACCTTCCACAAAATAAACCAGATAATACATTTTGAAGGAGTAGAATTTAAATGTATTAGCAAGACAATTATCAGTAAGCCACCACAAGAGAGAATGGAAATTTCAGCCCTGAATGCATGAGTTTGCTTAAGTTTAGCTGCAATCCCTTTCTTATTAAACTTATTCAGAAAGAGTGAAAAAAAAATAATAAAAAAATAAAAAGGCAATTGACCGCGGAAAAGCTAAGCAGCCTCCTGAAACAGCTTCTTGTAAGGCTAGAATAATATCCAAACTTCTGGACCACAAATTATCATCAGCCCTGAGAGGCCTCTACACATTTTTACCAACCAGTCAATTGAATCCGCTCAAAAGAAGATGGCTCTGCAGAGCACTTGGCTGGCTCTGAGGGAGGTTCGGCCCCAACCTCTCTCTACCATCCTAAGACTCAGCATAGTCTAGCAGCAACTAACCAAGAGTCAGTCTTCCGCACCTGAAGGTCGCCAACATTTTTCAGCTGGACAAAATCCAGGGAAACAAAAAGGCTGAAATAACCCAGCCAGTCAAGCCCACGCAGAACAGCTCTGCTACTGTTAATGATGCAGAGAGGCATTTTAAAATGCTCACTTTAACGTGGAACCACTTAAGCACCGCTTTGAAAAAATATGTAGAAGTAATATAAGAAAGAGAAACTGAGTCAGCAATGATTATCCTTTCTGATTTCCCCCTTCTGGCCCCTGACCATGGTCTCTGTTATCCAGGGGCTCATTAATGCACTCATCTATTACAAGGCTGCTGGAAGCATGGGGTGATGCCACTCTGGTATGAGCAGATTAATCAAGTGTGGATTGGCAACCTCCCACTGCACTGCAACGCAATGCCATCTCCTCCTAAGCCATTTCAGTGGGCAGATTTAGCTGAATATGGCCATTTACTTCCAAGACAACTCATCAACACAGAGTGACTAGCCATCCCTTGCAGTGCCTCTTACTGGAGTTACTTGAAGTTTAATGCACTTAATACAGTTTTATGAATCCTTATGCATCATTGTAGGGTTTTTTTTGGGGGGGTGGGTGTTTGGTTTTTTGTGTATGGCTGGACTCGGTGATCTCAGAGGTCCCTTCCAACCATGAAAATTCTGTAATTAGTGCTTTAATATATCAGAATATAGTTCTTGTTTCTTAGCAGTATTATCAGAAAGGCCAGAATAGCTTTTAAAAACAATAATGTATGAGGATGAGCTGGTTTGTTTTTAAATGGGGGAAGGGGGAAGATTAAAAAGGAAAATGAAAGCTGAGAACCCCCTTCCCCAGCACAATCTGCTGCTGTATCTCCCATTCAGTGCATTTTCCATAGACACATCTCTTGGATGCAATAGCACCAACACAGCCAAGCTCCTGCATCCTTTTGTTCAGGTTGAGTAAAGTTGTGGACCAGCAAACAATCCTTTCATTGTTATTTATTGCCAAATGCAGCTTTGCTCCCACCACCTGTTATCCCACTGTAGGAGCTGTAGCAGAATTGCTCCCTTAACAAGTACTCTTCATTTGAGACTGGGAAGGAAAGACTAAGGCAGATGGCATTAACACAGCTGTATGGTTTCACAGGTATGGGTGAAGAGCGCTAGGAGTTATGTGACGGGAGGCAGGGACAGAAATCACGGGCCCCTCATCTGCAGCTCCTTTTGCTCACACAAACCTGTTAGGTCTGGTCTTTCCTCCTTGCCCCTCAGTACCACGAGTTACCCTTCGTTCCCTGACCCACCAGATGGGCAGGAGGCAATGCACGCTCTGCTCAGATCCCAGCTACGCGGCTGCCAATTAGCCTGCCAGGATACCCACGTGGAGGGGCCTTGCTTGCTTTACATAGTGCTGTTGCTTTTCCTGCTGCAGCCTTTGTATTGCTGGAAGGTTAATTAGGATCTCTGCTGTTGCTGCAGGGACTTCATACAAAAAAAAAAGTCCTGTATCTTTTCCATTTCACCTCTGACAAAATGAAATTTACCTACGGGCTTAGAAGTTGGTAGATAAGGGTACAGATTGTTTTGGGGGTATGGTTTGTTGTTTGGTTGGGTTTGGGTTTTTTTTAGGGTTTTTTTTTGTATTTTTTTAAATAAAAAATGGAAACAGGTCTAGTGTGATCACATTATCAATCACACAAGCCTGAGTTTCGAGTGTGATAACACTACACTATTAACAACACAGATGGTCTCCTGCTGAGTGTCAGCTTCCCTTTTGAGCTGTTCAGTGCACCACAAGTGATGCTGGGACACAGGCAGAAGTCATTGCCACGAACTGCTGACAAAATATTAACCAATCACTGAAACCCATGACAGATTTTGAATTGCAAACAGCTCTCAGTTCTTCACCACTATCAAATATGATACGTCTTGGACACTCCACTGGAAGAGTTGCTCTGAGCAATCCATTCTGAGCTCTAGAAGAGACTTAAATCTGTGCCTTTTCTCCCCAGCTCCTGGACAAACGCCTCTTCCAGTGCTAGCACAGACCTGCAGGCATGGAGCATGAATACATCCAGGCAAGATGTTTTTCTCATTCTAACTCCCGCCGAAAGCACAAGAGCTGAACTAATCGGGGCCCCAAGCCCCTGGGTCACAGCCAGGGCACCCGCTCCGAGAACCACAGTTCTTTCTCACCTGCTGACCAGGACAAAGCAGGGCTGAGGGGTCCAAGCTCATTAAGACAGACTTTTCATGGGAAGTTCAGCCCACATTAAGCTAGAGGGGGTGTGTGTGTGTGTTGTGTTTTTTTTAAAGCATGTTAGACTGAGCATTTTTCAACAGGGTTTTTTCTTTCCCCTCCAAACTCACCACCCAACAGGCAGCTCCACGAAGAAATAAAACAAAGACACAGGCATAAAAATGATAGTAAGTTATTAACCAGAACTGCTATTGTGCAAGTTAACATCTCCCATCACAATCCCCCTTGCGCTAAGTACGACAGCAGACCACTGCTACAGCTGCCTCGCCCTGTGCAGATGTTCATATTTATGCAGCGAAAAATGATTACTTAATAGCATTCTTTACACTGGGATTCTTTCGTTCTTAGTCATTCCTCAGTTTAGAGATAGAAACACTACACTACACATCCCCGCTTGATTTAAGGGACATCTGCTATCACATTCGGTGAAGTCAACGTATTTGCAAATGCTAGTCAGGCAAACCTATCTTGAATAGCATCATCTTGGGGAAGGGCTCAACAACTAATTCATCTGTGCCAAATAGCCGCTATCCTGATTTCCAGAGATAAACATTCCCTCTTAGTAGTTATATAACAATAGTCATTAGAGACAAAGGTTGACAGCCCACGAAGGGGTGCATTCAAGGCATCACAGTACCATTCCTCCTGGCCATGACATTCTTTTAACATACATAAGATTACATAAACATTCAAGCGTTTATAAGAAAAACAAACAAATAAACAAACAGCAGAACACACCCTTCAAAGCTCTGTGACAGAGCATGCATTCACCATCAACTGTTTTACAAAGCACCTGGATGGTTTTAAGCCTTGTGAGTCGTGACCAGCTATTTCATCTTCATGTGATTACAAGAAATTTTAGGTTTTTTGGGATGGGGGGTGTTTTGTTTTGGGGTGGTTTTTTTTTAATAAAGTGTGAGAATTCTGCCCCAAATACTTCAGTGCTGTGTATATACAAATTATTACACTGTAAGAATAAACAAAATGAGAAATCGCAACATCTACATTCCAAAAAGTCCCATTCTAGAAACTGCACCAGCCCTTCATCTCCCCCATGTCAGCCAGCATCACAGCCCAAAGAAAGTCTACATTAACAGAGCTGTCAGTGCACTTTTAAGCATAAAATTGTTCTTTTTAAATTCACGTCAGAGTATTGTGCAGCAGAAAGCAAACAAGAATACCAAGTGGGAATACTGATGGAAAAATAGTATTGTGTGAATAACTAACTAATCAGCAAATCCTCCCCTCCCTCTCCAATGGAAAGCCAAATATTTACTCAATTGTTTATTGCATTCTTTGCTCAAATACTTCATAGTTTGAATTTAGAAAAAATAAATCTCAATTCCCTTTCCTGAGCATCTCATGGGAAACCAGAGGGCTCACCAGAAGCTATTTACGCCACCCGACTGGATTAATCTCTGCAGCAACCTGGACAAAAAGCAGGAGAGGTGGGCTCCTAAATCAGGGATTTGGACCCTCCAGACAGTCCCCAGGCCATTGAGAATGTGGAGAACCAGAACCTGTCAGACATCAAAAGTCAGCATAAGCAATACCTATTTGGACAGCATCCTCCTCTCCCAGCAGGCTCCAGCTGCATCCCAAACATCAGTCAGTGCAAAGCAGGCTGCTTGGCCCATTTGATCAATATTTCATGGAGAAATTACCAGTTAAGTGAGCGCTTCGTTTCATCATTTCATTACAAAGAGCTCAGGTCTCTCGTTTTTCAGACACAAGAGACTCAAAGCACCTCTTACACCTTGGCAGCCCCGTGTAAGGGGTGTCCGCGATGACACTTGCTTTTTCCTTGCGATTATAGCTACTGCTAGCGCAGGGTAACATTGCTTTAAACCTTAACGCCAAGCAGTTTGTAGTGAAAATAGCTATGCAAGGAAATGAGCATCGGTTTATAGAGATGCTAAGGGGGAAATGCAAATTTATACAAATAATTTCAGTCATCCATGAAAAGCAGCAGCCACTACACACCCCTGACAGTTGAGCTTTGCTTTTTTTTTTTTTAATCCTGTCATTGTTTACACAGAATGGTGTTTCAGATTAAGCCCCTTTACCCTTCCACAAGTTAAGTCTTTAACATGACAAGAGAATACCAAGAAGGGGGTGGACAGAGGATTCTTCTAGCTTTTATGCTGTATAACCTACCACTCACACAGCTTCAAAGCATTATTTGACTCCTTTTGCCATACAGCTTGTTTAAAAAAAAAAAAAAAAAAGGTACTAGGCCCCAGAATTATTATTTGATTAATAAAATGACTGTAAAGCAAGTCTGTAAATCAAATTCATGCTCAGAGGAGGTAAAGGGGAATTTCATTCTCCAAGACTGACATATTTAAACAGTGCCTCTAAACACAAACCAAGAACTGCTGACATTTTTGTATGAAATTGTAAAGGTTGTTCTCCAGTGAGAGAACAAGTCTTCTTTNGATGTTATATTCTACTAAAGTTTTTTGGGTTTTTTTATACTATCACTCAAAGCAGGTCATCGAGATCTACCAAAGTCCTTCAAGACTACTTGGAGTATGTATTAGCAAGGGAATACTCTTTCAATTTCACCCTTTAAGCATCTGTTTAGATGTTTTAATGTTATTTTGCATGGGTTAGGTTGGTGGGTGGAAGAAGGTGGAAGAAAAAAAACCCCACACCTTGAAGGTCTTCACGTTTTTAGCCAGGCACCACCCTAATGAGAAAGCTCTCAGTTAAGATCTAATGATTAGACTGCTGAGTAAAACTATCTTTAACTCCAAGCAAGGTGCACAAATTGAGTTGTTTATATTTTCATACTGATAATGTAACACTAGCTTCTTCTAGCCATGCAAGTACCTGTCACCTCAGCAGTCTGTCCCTCATTAGCTCTCTCCCCGGTATGTGTCTTTTATTGTGATGATCCATCATAATTTCTTCCCTATTTTCTTCTGAGGTTATCTATATGGATAATATGACCAAAATATCACAGTAAAGGCTACTGTTTCCTGATCAAATTCATTTTCCCTTGATGTAACTTTTCCTATCACATATATTTTTTTACTATTTTCTGGTCAAGAGGTAGATAATGGGGAAAAAAAAATAAAAATTGTAGATTATTTACACTGACAAACTTGATGAAGGTTCACGTGTTTCGACTGCTACAGTTCCTCTCTATATGCACAAGATGTGGCTGAACAAGCTACTTGTAATCTTCTGCCCAGGTATGTAAGTGGTTCCTACATGATCTCAAAAAGCACCAGGCAAACACCACAGCATTAATTGGATCAAAGCACACAAGCTGATTTGCTCGGTGATTTTTCGCCTCCACACACACACACTTCATTCATATTTCTTGTCGAGTCCAGCCCTCATTGCAGCAGCCGAGCAGCTGCAGTGGGGAGCAGCGTGCCAGCCATCTACCCGGCATCAACTCATGCGGGGGCTTTGCAGGCTGTACGTTTGTCAGCATGTTTCAGGGATGAGCTGTCATGAAGGACAATTTCATTAACCCGTGACAACCAGGTGAAAGAAGGAGGGCAAGAGAGCCCTGACACCCTTGTGCTGCTGGCTTGCACGCAGCTCATTTGGGAGGCATTCCTCCGGCGCGCTCCGCACTGGCACAGGAGAGCTGTGGGCAGGGTGTCAGAGCGCTGGCACAGCTCCCGCAGCCCTGGGAAATTGCTCTGGCGAGGACAGAAAGGCTTCACGGGCAAACAGCTGAGCGGAGAAATCAATACTACAGTCACGCACTGCCTTGAGCACTTCTGACATATTTACAGTTTCTGCTCTCCTGGGTGCAGGAAGGCGGGTATCGCTTTCCCCCAGATGCCGTCATCCTCCGGCACTCTCAGGAGCACCGCAGACATTGGCATCAACACAGGAGCCTCTCCACTGGCAACAGGGACCTTCACCTTTGCTCCAGGCTCAAAAACACCATCTCTCCTCATCCTGCCCCTGCCAAGACCCTGCAAGACGAGGCCTGATCCAGCACTGCCACGCTCTGCAGGATGTTAGCCTTTCAGTGCTCTTCACCCAAGGCACATCCTGGGCTCCATAAGTCCCCAAAGAAGGCGGCTGCAGCCCTGGGGACCCCAGCTCTCCCTGGCCACCGCACTGCTAAGCCATCAGGATGGGGCCAGTAGCGACTTCAAGCCCGATGCGTAGGAACAAGATTAGGGCTGGATTTAGGTCATTCTTATAAAGGACCGCTGCTCAGCCACTCTGGCTGCCAGCACTTTGATTACTACTGCAGTTGACACTACGTGAAGGAAAAAGGCTACCTACCACAATATTAACAGACAGGTTACGAGGATTTTCACTGGAAAAAAAACCCTCACATACACACTCACACCATCTCCTTCTGTACTACTGCAACAGCAACTGGCAGCGAAACAGCCTCTGAGAACGCAAGGGGGTTTAGTCTAAGTGGAAATTAAAACAGCAGCTTATCTGGTGTAAAAGTACAAGAAATTCTCTCTGGTTTAGCATTAGCGAGTCTGTGCTATTCATAGGAATAACGATGTTTTTACAACCCAATCAATACTTCATTTTCAAAGGAATACAGTATAAAAATCTTAGATGAAGGCAAACGTATAACAGAATAATCACGCCAGGGTTGGGGGAGCATTTAAATCCAGTGTCTCTCTGGCATACAAAAAGATAGAGAATGAAAGGAGTATTACTAAGCATAATAATACCTCACAGCCATTAGCAATTCCACAAATGGTCTGTTATCCAAGCAAGAGAGTTACTTCTTATTAAAGGTTATTGTAACTGGAGATGAAACTTGTCAATAATATTGATGATTCTCTATAAAAAACACTGTTTTGTTTGGCTGCAGAAATCCTCCTACAGGAGATAAGTCTTTAATGTATAATTCAGAAATCTTTTTTAAAAAAATATCTGTATAGTATTACAATGGAATTCCATTTTTCCCCAGTACCAAAAAAATACAAACAAACCACATTTAAGAATAAACCATTAGAGCAACCACTCAAGCCACCACCTTTAAAGAGGTCAAAGAGAGCAGAAGCATCCTTTCTATTTCAGCATCGAGTTGAGGTTACACGGAAGCAGGGATTATCTCCATACTCCCCTTAACTAGAAATGCAACACTTATGCAGACTAAGATCAAAAGACTGATTTTCACATGAACAAAATATTAACCCATCTTAGATTTTTATCAAACAGGTTTTCTAAATCTATACCCAGTGCTCCCTTGTTTATGACAAGTTACAAAAAAACAACAGTTACTTCAATAAGCCAGCTACTCATCCAGTCCCTCACCCATGGGACTTGCTTATTACAGCCATAAAGTCGTAAAATTTAGTGCTGCATCTGAGCATCACCTCTTAAGGGGGACAGGAGAAATGCTTGACTCCCATCCCTCTCACCAGCCCTATAACAATTAGGAGTCCTAAGCAACCTACTACAACTGCTTCTGGCGAGCAAGTTAAATTTTGTTGAGCTGTACAGCATAAGACATCTCTTCTCTACCTGTATGACTTTTCCACATCCAGGTTACTTAACCTGGACAATCCTTAAAAAAATACTTTGTGCAACTCTGTACTCCACTTAAAAATGAAAAGCAAAGTTGCCGCAAGTGAAAAGGTGGGTACAGGAGCTAAGTCATGAAGGGGAACTGCAACTGTTTAAATATTCCTTAGTCTAGGGAAATTTTGCAGTGTATTTCCAGTAAACCAGGAAAAAACCTGATTACGTATTTTCAGAAAAGCCGTGTACATGAGAAGTTGTATCACTGTAGTAATGCCACCAAATTCTCCAGCACTGCAGGGTGACTTGACATGAAGAAAGTGCGATGGAGAACCATGCAGGCTGCAAGGAGACTCTGCAAGGTGTGAGCACAAAGATGCCAATCTCACACAGAGATGAAAAAGTCTTCTAGCTTTCTAAAAAAAAAGTAAGAGCCTACTAGATAAGAAGCACAGTTATCCAGGCTGCAACATGCCCTCTTTGTTTTTCAATGTTATAACATGGAAGCAACATTCCATTGAGGGGAAATTAATTACCAATATCTGGGTTGTACTATCCAATATCTGAATATCCAGCATAAGGACACGGACCTGTTGGAGTGAGTCCAGAGGAGGGCCACAAGATGATCAGAGGGCTGGAGTACCTACATCATGAAGACAGGCTGAGAGTATTGGGGTTGTTCAGCCTGGAGAAGAGAAGGCTCTGGGGAGACCTTAGAGCAGCCTGCCAGTACCTAGAGGGGGCCTACAGGAAAGAGGGGGAGGGACACTTTGTCAGGGAGTGGAGTGACAGGATGAGAGATAATGGCTTCAAACTCAAAGAGGGCAAAACTAGGTTAAAAATTAGGAAGAAATTATCTACTGGCAGGAAGTGAGGCCCTGAAAGAGTATGGATGAAAGTATTTCATCCATACTGAAAGAGTATGGATGCCCCATCTCTGGAGGGGCTCAAGGTCAGGTTGGATGGGGCTTTGAAGCGATCTAGTCTAGTGGGAGGCATCCATGCTCATGGCAGGGGGTTGGAACTTGATGATCTTTAAGGTCCCTTCTGACGATTCTATGATTTTATTGTATTTGTAGGGAAACAACATGAAATAGAAGTATATTTATTTTCCCCAAGACACTCAACATTTCCAGTAAGCACTCTCAGCTTTGCTGGTCATAAAGAAATAAAAATTAAAAATTCAGTCTTTAAAGTATAGTAATTAAGCCTGCTACAGCTTTAAAGTATAGACTGAACCAGGACAATAAGACAAGGAGTCTTTACATACACAATTGCCAAAACTCGACAGTGCAAAATATGTTACTATACAAGATAAAGTAACTAAAATGCCTTGTCAGTATAAGAACAGTCTTCAGGCAGTATTTTATGGTTTACATGTGGAAAAAAAAAAAGCTGTAAAACCTTTCATTTCACGCAGCAAGAGGGCTACCACAACTCCACCAATATTCACATTCTGAGATGCAGAAGGCATTATCCAACACGGTCCTTCAGGCCCCAGTTCCTGTGCTGGCTCCTTTCTCCCTCTAAACCACTCCAGCAACAGCATCCTAAATGGAGCACAGACCAGTCCTTCTACTTGGGAACAAAAGATGCATCCCTAATTCTGTCCCTACTTTCCTCCAGAGCCCTAAATTATTTCCCCAATGAAAAATATTTCATTTTCTTTTTAATTGAGTGATACATATTCTGCATTTTTCTACACTGTAGTTTGTGACACTGTAACAAGATACAACAAAACTGAACATGCTCTCAAAGCAGAATGTAAAGGCTACTATAGCCAGAAAAATCTTGTGCCTTGTACACACACTTATAAAATTCATGTAGTATGACAAGGAAAGTAATAGAAGAAATTTAATTAGGGGGGTTGTTTTACATAACATTAAATATTTACTATAAAGAATTCATTTAAGCACATGCAATTCCAGGGCTGATAGTCTCAGAAGGGCTTTACCTGAAAGAAGTGGGCATGAAGACAAAAGTGAACTGAAATGTATTTTCCATTAGACCTGAACAGGAGAGAAAAGCTCCCTATTTTAGAGGAGTTCAACAGGACACAGAAATCAATACTGAAATTTTCATGCTTTTCAAGATATTTCACATCAAATACACTGCTGTTCTTTTCTGACCTCTCCAACTATGAAGTGCCAAAAATCCCTAGATAGTTTCCTACATCAAGTCCCTAGACAGATTATTTTTTTTTCCTCCCTTCCTTACTGAGAGCTCTGTGATAGTGTCACCAGTGTTTTGACAGCATTATAATCCATACACTACTTTGCTGGATTCCTGGATAGTTCGAAGCTGAGCAATAGGTAAACAGTTTTCTACTTTTCAAAATTAATTCACGTAAAAAACACAAAAAAAAATCAATTTGAAAAGCCAGCTGTGGAGCAATTTCCTAACTTAAAAAAAAAAAAAAAATCTGTACCAGAAAATAGCAAACATACAAAAGAAAACAACGCCCACCCAAAAAGCAAAGTGATATATTTGCATAATGCAAAACTCATGTACCAAATTTATTTTAAGCACTGAGCATCCACAGGAACAAGAACTACAAAGCAAGTCACTCTTCCCTAGAAACATGCCGGGATTGTGTACAACTTTAAAATCTTGATTTGATTTGGTGAACAGACCTAACAACCCTCCAATAACAGTTTAAAAAGTAGTTCTTCTACCCTGCTTCTGAGCACATCATCGAAACATTTCACTTCATGCCTGATGCACTAAGTAAGTTTTTTTTGTCTGTGATTTTTTCATTGGTTATGGNGGGAACCCTAGCCTACATCACTCTTATTTTGGGGTTGGGGTTTTTTTTTTTTTTTTTTTTTTTTTTTTTTTACTGCAGAGGGTTTATGCTGCAAGACATTTTGGGCTTTAATCATCAGGCAGGGAAAGCCTTGGCAGTGGAGTGAGTTGCAGGCTGTCCCCAGCAAAGGGAGGGTACAGGTCAGGGAGCTCCAGGTGACACCGGAGCTGACTCACCAGCAGCCCCTCAGCAGGCCATGTGTCTCAGCTGATCACCAGCAAGTCCATCTGGAAGCCAAAAATCCCTCAATGATTTTTAACTTCTGCTGCTCCGTTCAAAGGAGAGGCCCTGGGGCCTGTAGGGCAACAGAGGAGCTTCTCAGAGCCTTGGAGCTCCTTGGAACTCCTCATCCTCCTCTTGTGCTCAACCCTAGTGTAGCTCCATTTGGCCTGACCTCACCTGAGCAAGGGGCTTTGTGTATGCTAGCTGCTGAGGGACTCACAGGTTTGGAAATAAGCAGGTTCTCAATTACTTTTTTGCTAAATTGAGGATAATCCGTGTGGTGGCTTAAGTCACAGCAACTTTTCATTGACACTGTGACTTACCCCAACAACCTCTTTAAGCACAGGACTAGGAAGACCGAAAGCTATCACAGCTTCAGTACTGAAAGAACAGGATCTGTTCTTTCTACAAAATGTTGTAAGGGCATTTTCAGAAAGAAATAGCCTTCATTTGTGGGTTTCCTGTGATACAATAGACTTTCTGTTCCCCCAAGCATCTTTCTCCCTGCCTATTCAGGTAATGAATTCAATCCTAGTAGCTCGGTTTTTGAAACCTGTAACACAGATTTCTAGGTGGGATCTCACTATTGCCTGCCTGCCTCAAGCTTTAACAGAAGTGTTTTTCCAGCTACAACTAAAACCAGAGTTAATTCTTCCATGGCTGCACTGTATTTGTGGCTCACAGCACTCCCTGTTCCTCCCTAACATTTTCAACCACTGAGCTCCCAGCTGATAGCAGAAAGCTCTTGTCACAAGTCCCTAAAAATATAACATTGCTCAGTGGCAATATTAAGCCCCATCATATTTGTTACTCTACTTCTTCCTCTGTCATATCCCACCCCTCCTTGGTATTGGGAACACTTCCCAAATTGGCATAATCAAAATTCCCTGTATGTTCAAACCATACTGCTGGACGTTGCCAAGTTTGAACCAGTTACAAAGATATTTCTACTTGTTATTTCCTATTGGGGGGATTGAGAGGAAGAAGAAAATCATAATAATAATAATATAAAAAAAAAAAAGAAGCCACACTTGCCCTAAAACCAGCTATTTGTGGTAATTTCTCTTTGAAATCATTCACAATTTCATTACATTTTACGAACAGGCATATCCCAGATGTGCCAAAATGTCTTTCTTTTGCTGAAAAATGAAGAGGGAGGCTTTGAAATCTGTTTAGGGTTGCTTAAGCCGTTCAACTAAACCTACTGAATGACTGTAAAAGATGAGCCATGTTGCCAAACCACTACACTGCATGAAGCCACCGCGTTCAGTCTGTCCTTGAGCAGTGCTCCCCAAGAACACACCTGCTCGTCTCGCTGGGAACCAGAGCAGAAATAAGCAAAAGATAAGTTTGAAAGCCTGGGTACTCATCAGGGAAGGCACAGCTTGCCAGCCAACACTGCTTTAAAAATAGTTTGTTTTCAGATAGAAGAGTTAGAGATGACTCAAAGTTTAAGCAGCTGAAACCCCAATAGGTCATACTATGCAAATCAAACCCTGCATGCCATCAGCTGGGAGATGGCTCACGAGCCAGGAGTTTCCTACTAAAAGCAGCAAAACTGAAAATGTACAACTGAGGTCACTGGCAGATGCAAAAAAAGAAAACAGAGATTAAAGCACATTTGACTAATGCTTCAGGTTGGAGATCCTAGGGCTACCTCCAGTGCCTGCTCACTGCAAAGGGAAAAGATGTAAGTACCCTGTTTTAAGATAAAGCTCCACAGAATGCCATGCGTGTGTACCCATCCCTTTTACAGGTGACAAAAATATGAACTTCAACCAGGGTACATTGATCGACAGTGATGTAGATCACCAAGTCTTTCTCTTACACAACCAGAAGGCGCCGTACTTCCTGATGATCCTAGCAGCGGAGACCTCGCCAGGTTCCCATTGCCAGGCAGAGGTGCCCACTGTGACAGCTACAGCTGCCTTCGACTTCAGTCACATACAGCTCATTCGCCCGCAGAGCGAAGGCATAGGAATGGTCAAACCTATGTGCTTTCAAACTCATAAATCAGTGAGGAAATGTTTGGCTTCTGTGCAATTAAGCTCAGTTATTAATTGGATGTGTAAAGACTGACTTAAACAATTTCTTTTATTTAAACACAACTGACTTTTAGGAAGGAATACTGCCTTTTCCCAACATGACCAGCTCCAACCCAGTTAAGCACCCTCCAAAAATAAATATTTTACAAATTACATTAGATCCCATAGTAATAATTTTGTTCTTTGATTCTGCAACGTTTTTGGGGATGGAAAGGGAAGGGAAGATGCAGGAAGACTATTTCTCCCTAGACATAAGATATGAATAAAGCAGCATAATTACAGATGCGATTCCATTAATTTATTCACTCCTTCCCAGCTCCCCCGCCCGGTTTCCAGTGCAAATAGGGAAGAAAATGCATCTGCCCCGACAGAAAGCCCGTTCCACCCGGCTCCCCTCGATTCCGTAACCCTCGGTACCCTTCCCCCGTCAGTCTCACCCCGCCGGCCGCGGCTCAGCCCAGCCTCCGCGGGCGGGCGAGGGCTGCCTTTCCCCTTCCACCATCAGGGACCGGGGCGAACGGCGGGGGAACGCGCATCCCGGCGGGCAAACGCGCCCCCCCGCCGCCGCTCTTCGCGGGGATGCTCCACCAGCTCCCCGGCGGATGCTTTATCCTTCAAAGTTGCTCCCTCCCGACTCGGCTCCCCCGACCCCATCGCGTAGGGGAGCAGACATTTTGANTGAAAAAAAAAAAAAAAAAAAAAAGAAACAAGGAAAACCCGCAGCGGTGGTGCGGGTACGGGGCGAGGCCTCCGCGGCGGCGCCGCTGCTCACCTGCCAGCTCGTCAGGCTCCAGCCCGCTCTCCGCGTCGATACCGCACAGCACGAAGTAGTGGGCGAAGCGGCAGGGCGCCGCGCCGGGCCCGGGGCCGCCGCTCCCGCTCATCCCGCCGGCGG
>VZRU01021067.1:94280-108569 GCA_013398155.1 Pedionomus torquatus | reverse complement strand
TAACCTGCTTTAGTGTGAGGTGTCCCTGCCCATGGCAGGGGGGTTGGAAGTAGATGACCTTTAAGGTCCCTTCCAACTCTAACCATCCTATGATTCTATGACATCTCCAGCCCTTACTGGTGATTTTCGGTGTGAGGGAGAGCCCAATGCGGCCTTGAGCCTCTTTGGTCACAATGGGTGACCAAAACGTTTTTTAGAAAATGATAAAAGGGTCTGTTGCTACTTGACAGCTCAAAGGGAGTGCCTGAAGCGCCACAGCTAGAACAGGCCGAGCATCGGCCAGCACTGAGCATTTTCTGTGGGCATCCTGCTGAGGGAAATAACTTTTTCTTCACTGGAACCAAATACTGAAACAATAAGAGCCCCCCCCCCCTCCCCCGCAATGAGGCTCTGCTGACAGAGGGAAGGGGGAAGCTGACAGATGCCTTTTATGTGGTCTCCATCTGTGCGCTGTGATGGACATTAACTGGATGCATGTTAAGTTCCAGGATGGAGAACTATTTGCTGCATGTGCTCTGTTTCAAAGCAAAATCTAAAAGGTGGCTTCATTCCCCATTTATTTAAGCAATGATAACCGTTCTACCACATCCACGAAGAATGCTGTATTGTTTTATCCCCATTTCTATAAACCCACCCATTATTATTACCCGCCGCCAAAGTACTGGTAGATCCGTCCAGGAGTGGCACCTGTGTCTTTTAAAGGGACAAGGAGGATTCTTTTGAAGTTTTGAGATTTTCTTCCCCAAACCAATGAGATCCCTGCTTATGCTAGAGAATTCTGCTACCTGCGTATTTTAGAACATTGTTTGCAGAATTCAATATGCACTTTTATCCTGTGTTTATGTGTTTACTAATTTCAGTCCATGCAGCACATAAAAATTACAGTCTCATCCTTTAACTGTGGACCGTTATGACCTCTTTCAGTTATCTTTCAGCAGTATGAACCACATTATTTCTTTCTATGATTTATTTATTTTTTCTATGATCTGTGATTTGTGTTTGTCCTTATTCAACAAGTGCCTTTGATAAGGAAAGGCCTGCAAGGAACTTGATATTTTATCCAGCATGGGTCTTTTTATGGAGATATGTAAAATAACTGTTCCTTCCTACCTGGAGGCAACCTGGATCAGCTTATCTCTCTCTTCTTCCCTTTGAATCAACAAGTTTTATGCCCTTTTACTTCTCAGCTTCCTGTAGTGCTGCATGGAAAGCAGATGAGTTAAACCAATTTCCTCACTTCCCCAATATCCCAGAAAAAACAATGAGTCCTCTATCACAGTCACTGACTCTGGTGGTTGCAGAACTTGGTATAACCAGCTGAACCTTGCTAGATCCACGTAGGGATTTGCCAGGAGACCAGTTATTCTCTCGACTTTGCACTGAGAGCTAGGTTGTTTTATTTAGTTTGGTTTGTTTATTAACTTGTATGTATTTGCTTATTCAGCTCTAGGTCAGATGATAAGAGTTAAGTCATTCAAAGAGCCTCATTCAAAACCAATTGCTTGTACTGTGGAGAAGTACCTTCTTGTTCTCTTATTGTAGGCTTCTCTTTTGGGGGCCTGATGGCATGGCTGTCTCCAGAGACTCTGAGATAGGGGCTTCACCAGCCTCTCTAAAGAATGTATAAGTTAGGACTGGTTCTAAAATTAACCCAAAATTTAACAAAACAGTCCCGACCTTCTTTCCTTGGGCACCAGCTGGTTCTAGACTGCTATGGTTTAGCTGTCTTCTATACAGGACAGTACGTTTTGTTCAGTGCACAGACACTTCAGTCTCAATAAAATCAGTCACATGGACAGTGTTAAACAAGGGAATAAAGCACAACACTTGAGACTGCAAGTAGAAAAACCTAATAAACTCACTCCTCTTGCTGGAATAGCTGTGAGGTTGAGCTCCCACTCCCATACATACAGCTCCCTCAGACACTCTCATTGGGAGTTTCACGGGAACAGTTGCTGCTTCTTCTAAGATCTTCTGGTACAAACATCTTCCCAGTGAGGCCACTCAGGTCCTTTGCAGTGCCAGCAGACCTGAATGTACCAAGTGTGTCTGGGCTCTGGTAAGTCATGTTATATCCCTAGGTGTTCCCTCCATATCCATAGTTGCCTTTTCTCCGTACTGAGATTTTTTTTGCACTACATCTTTTCCAGTATCTAGGCATTTTGTTTGTCTTTTACAAATCCAAAACCACTCTGCACTGGTCACCAGGGCCTCTCTAGAGGGGCTGCCCTGCTTCAGTGACAGACCAAACTCTTCTGCTCTACTTGCAACATTGATTGCTTAAATTTCACAGCCGTTGCAGGCAGGTCCACAAAGGAAGCTTCTTGAAAAATAATGAAGATGAGGCCCCAAAGCATCATGAACCACTTCACATAGTCACTAATCAGCTGAATGCCATGGAAAAGGATTTGTACAGCTTGTGAAGAGGCAGTGACTGATAGGATTGTACTGTGAGGCACATCTGGGATGATCAGGGGTAACTGGGTGGGATTATGAGTATTTTTTTCCTTTCACCAACAAAGGCTGTTAAAGCCCCACAAGGGGCATGGATGGGCTGGATGTCCCCTATTAACTATAATCCTGGGGAGGTAAGGCTTGTCCCTGGCACAACAAAGCACATAGCAGTGTCAGAGCACTAGGAGCTTCTTAACATGTTCCTCCAAGGAACTGGGATAAGGTAGGATAGAGAATTTCTGACTAGGATGAGCACAAAAAAAGCCCAAACATGATAATATCCCTAGACTTACTGGCATAGACAAGATCTGCCTGGGACCTTTCACTTTGATCTGCTCTCCTGGGGCAGCAGATTTGTCGCATCACCAGCTGGATTGCCAGTGGTGTAACACAGCAGCAGAAGTGTTTTGGCTTGGTGGGTTTGTTCTTCTTCCTTAGGTACTTGTCTCTTCACTTGCAGTGAACATTCCTCTCAATATCAAGTTGGTTCAGCTTTCCCACTCCTTAACCTCTCAGCAAATCTTTGTTTCTGTTAGTTTAAACTGGGTCAAATGCTAGCAAGCGTGTCAGCCCCCACTGCCCTTAGAATCTGCCATAAAAGATCAGACTACAGGCCCATCAAATTCTTTGTCCTACTTCTGCACAATGTAGGACCAATGCCTGATGCTTCAGAGGGGTGGAAAAGCCTGCTATTTAAAGGCTTCTCCTTGCTGTGACGCTGTTGCTTCACTTTTGATTTTCTTCTACATCTTCAATGAATTAAAAATCATGCTGCTGATGATGGATTACTCAACTCTTTCACACAGTGCTACAGTTCCCTGTAGAAGATCTTTCACCAGCTGCCAAGCCACATTGATTTTCCATTGAAAGCCTCTCCTGTTTAGCTCTGATATCTGTAGAGTCATGAGACCCTGTTGGGTGGAAGAGAGGGAAAACAGCTAAGATGCAATATAAATGTTTGCAACACTCAGAAGAACAGCTTTCTACTTTGGGCTTTCTTTCAGTTGAGCAGTTCACAGTGCTGTGAGCTACTTCACAAGAAACTAAGTGTGAATGATCAGCTGAAAAGAATGGGATAAGGATGGGCTCTAAGACCAAAACTGAAGTCATTCTGGCACAAAGAGGAGAAGAGCATATAGCAGAATTGAAAAGAAAAACAACAACGGAAGAAGATTTTGCAGCAAGGTTCATAAAGAAAGCAATTTTTTTTTTCTGAGTTTATGCAAGCAGACTACTGAAAGCATTGGAAAGGTATTGGCTGCCTTAGGGTTTTAAACCAAATAAACCAGATCACTAGCCATAAGACATAAAGCAAAGAACATTTCCTAAAAAACTGTTCATCATGGCTTAGAGAGCATGTACTTCAGGCACATATTCTAGTATTAAATCAAATTATAATACCATTAAAGCAAGTAGCTCATCTTCTGTACTGGCCTCATATCTAATATGATTAAGCTTGAATAAAAGCTATGGCTTTCCTCTGTCACATTGTGTAATTATTATTCATACAACAGAATTATAGATAACATAGTGAAGATGACTTTTTTCTTGCATCTTTGCCATATCTGTGAATGATATGAGAAACTTCTATGATTTAAAATTTAAAGGTTTAAAATCTCTAATTCCCTATTTTAGCTCACTGACTTTTATTCATTTTACATACATCCATCATACACAGGCCCTTGCACTGTAAACACATATAGACACATTCCACTCTTATCTGCTTTCAGAGAGGATCCTTGGGGGAGAGGTTTCACAAGGCAACTGAAATGATTGAAAAGCTAATTGCAGTTTCTTCCCTCTCCCTTCTTCCTTTCCTCCCACCCTCCCTCCCTCTCAGGCCTGATGCTCCTGTTGCTTCCTTCACAAAAAAAACCCTGTGTTTTTGTTCACAAAAAATCCTTGTCTGCCTGCTTGTTGAACGCATCCAGTTCACCATCAGAAAACCATTGATGTGTGGCCTGGTTGATAGTTCAGCGGCCAGTCCAACCCAAACCATGACAATGGGCAAAGATGGGAATATGTTGCCTGTCCTCATTTACACGGTTGTTTGTTGTGCTGCAAGCCAAGCTTCATGATATGCAGCTCAATCCTCTGCTGAGGAGGCACCTGCTCCTCAGGGCTAGCGTCCTCTCCCATGCTTCAAACCTCCCTTCCCAGTCTGAATCAGCCTTCTCAAGGGTTCACATCTCGGGGGAGAACTGGCAATAGGGAGATAGGGTACATGGACTTTGAACACTGCCTCAGAAGTAACTCCCAGGCAAGTCTAGCAGCTGCCATGCCCAGTTTCTGGAGGTTTGTGGCCTTCACGACCCTGCCCTTTCCTCTCCACGTATTCAGTGGCACAGAATGGTAAAAATCTGTGGTGACTGCTGCTGTTTCACTCCACTTCTATCTTTGATTTTATACTGAACTTTTGAGAGGGACGTTCTCCTGCTAAGCAACCGGTTAAGTGGGCTTTTCTTCCCTCCACATGAATTCAAGAGAAAGATCATGTGCAACCATTACCTTTTGTATGAATCAGTGCCAAGGCCTAGAGGTCAAAGACCATATTTTGCTCAATGAGGTACGCCACCTGCTCTTTGCTTATAGAAGATACACAGACTGTTCCAGCTACCACCAAGATAAAACCTAATCAGCAAAGTATGCTGCTTGGATAAATCACTAGCATATCACGCACTAATGGAGATGTTGTGCTGGGAGCATCAAGCTAAAGCACCCACACTGAGATTGCCACCCATCTCTGACAGCATCACCCACTCACTGCATGACCTTGGCCAAATCACTTGTAGCCTGACTTGCAGAAGCATCAGCCTCCTGGAAATCAGGTCAGCTCACCCCCTATGCTTCAACTGCCCCTGGAAAAGAAAGCAAAAGCTGCTTCTCCTCTGCCCAAACATCTGCTAGGCACAAAGCTCTATTGTTCCCAAAGCCTATCTCAGTGGCGTCACACCAGGAGGCAGATGCACCTCTGCGTGGGCAGCAGCCCTGACGCTGAGTCCTTCTAGCCCGCACACCCCAATGCCATTGTCTGCTGACAGATGCCTTTCACACCAGGCCCAAGATGAGGTGGGTATTCGGTGTAGACAGCAAACCGCTGGTCTTCATTTTGAAATCATTTCTGCTCACTGCTGAGGGTGCTTATTTCTCTGCCTCTAAACTCCAATTGCTTTGTTTTCAGGACTCCAGGGCCCTGGTACCTTACATTGGGAAAGATCCAAGGAGGTAAAAGAGGCTTGCAAGGTAATATACCTGCCCTTAAAAAGCATGAAGAAGGGGCTGTGATCTCTTTTTAAAAACACTAGAGCTTCATAGGTACATACTGCGGGAAGGAGAAAAGTAGGAGGGGATCCTGGCTAACTGTTTGGACGACATGCCCACAACAATATTGTCTGTGGTGGCAAGGGTTTGGGCATAGCTGTGCCAGCGGTCCATGCTCCCCAAAAGCTGAGCTCTGCCACTGGGAAAGCTTCCAGAGAAGACGCATTAGAGCTGTCACATCTGCCTGAGTAATGGCCTTGTATTCAAAGCCTCGTCACAAATATTGTTTTCCTTTATCTTGGTTTCAAAAAATGCAGCAATCCCATGTCTGCTGATATCAGTGGGACCATGAACCAGCCCTACATTTTCATTCTTTCTGGACAAAATCTGTCCATGAACAGCAGGTAAGCTCTTTGTCAAAGTGCCTTTGGCCTCTGTACAAATGTAATTAGCGTCTGATTTCAACTTCCCCAATTTCAATTTCCCAACTTCCCTTTGAAGCCTTATTCAGTAAGAAGTGCCAGACACCCCACATCTACATTACAATGCATCCTAGCACACTCGAAAGCCCAAGGGCCTGCTAAAGAAATCCAAATCCACCGAATCCATAGCCAATATACAACATAAGATCAAGGACAGATGACAAGTATTTCACGCAATGAATATGCATTGTGAATTGTTTTGTCATTTAGCAAGGATTGCTTGCTGCCTTGCTGCGTGCCCTGTTATAATATGTGTTCACTTCATTGTAGCAATGTTACATTATTAATCTAAGAGCAGTTCTTGCTAATCAGAGCACTAAAGGGTCGGTTTCAATTTTCCTACTGGTGTTTTTAGCAGAAGGTTAAAACATTTACGTTCATAGGTTCAGCTGTATCTCTCTGACACTTACTCTTCATACCTGATAGCAGCACATTGTCTTGAAGTACCTACTGCTTTGGAGACTTACTGGCGACAACAGCTAGATTGTAGCTTTTCTGCATCGGCTTACTACACTCCTGCTTTAGCTTAGAAATACTGGAAATCAGCTCTGATCTCACATCAAACAGAAGGACAGAGATCAAAGTGATTTACTTCTCCTTGAGGATCATGTTTCTTGGTGATTTCCTTGCAAACCAATAGCCGCAACTTATTGAAGCCCGGATCCATGCTGAGCAATTCCAGCAGTTCCCATCAGGCACATCCTTTGGAGGTGGGAGCATTTGACACTGTCTGATGTGTCAAAGGACTAGCTCAATACCTCCCTCCAGGAAAAAACACTTGGACTATTACTGAGCAATCCCAGCAAACATTATTTCCTAGATTCAATCCAAGCCACGGGCTTCCTGGTGCTCAGCACCACCAGGCAGGGGTGATGACAAAGGAGCAGCAGTGTTCTGTGGTGCTGGGCACTATCAGTATGTCCAGCTGCTCTGACTCTGATGTCAGCCCATAACTAGGGGCCAGAATCAGGCCCGCTGAGGGGAACCGAACTGGGAACATGGGCCCAAGATGGCTGTGGAGAGGGAGATGGCTTGGTGGGACCTGTGGACAAGCAGGACATGACTACTGAGACCAGCTCTGCTATGATGTCAATGGGGCAGCCAAGATGTACTGATTTTTTTGTGTGTGTGTGGAAGTGCTTAGTGTCTTGTATGGAAGATGACAGAGCCTGTCTGCTCTGTTAGCCTTGGGCCATCTATTCAGACTGATCATTAGCCCACCCGCAGATGCTCCTGCCCTGGCTCCCCCAGAGCTGGTTCACAGTGGCAGAGCTAAAGAGCTATGTTGCAGGGTCACAGCGACACTGCTGCTTCCACTTGAGCTGGATACAGCTGCTTGCATGAAGTCTGATGCCCAGGCTGATAAACACCAAGATGCGAGATCACACAGTGCAGGGTTGGGGGTCCCTTGATCTGCCTTCACTACTAGGACCCCTGGGGCCATGACAAGGAGGCATCCAAGCGGCTCTGCAAGCAACCTGCCCAGCCCTGCAGGCAACAAATTCAAGGACTGGAAGTGAGCCTGCTCCCACCAGGTTATTCGAGTGTTGTTGCACCATGTCCTCTACTGCAGTGAAGTAAGTTATGGTGTGCTGCCAATGCACTGAGCCTGGAGCCACTTGAAACTCACAAAGACATTATACGTGGCCTAACGTCAGTTAAAGTTGTTCTGTAAGTAAACCCCATGGATCTGTGTGTGTTTGAAACCTGTTGATACGAAAATGACAGAGTAACCTGTGTCCTAAAGAAGAGATGTGTCAAACACTCCTTCGGAGGGCATGCTGTGTAAGTACAGATGGGCAAGCCAGTGGAATGAAATACTTTTAGGATACCACTGAAAACTGACTAGTCCAAAGACTAAGTCCTTTTTCCAGCTCCTTGTGAACTTCCCATGCCTTTGTGTGCATATATGATAACTATTCTGTCACACTGAACTTAAGCTCCAGCCTGACCATCACGTGAGGGAGCTGGATGGTGTTGCAGGGGAGTTGTTCCCATCCCTCTGGGCACCCTTGCGGTGGTATCATGTATTTTCCATGTTGTCTGGATGCTAGTTCAAATTAGCGAGGAACAGAGGCTTTGACACAGCATGAGCCTGACTCACAAATCAATTGCCTGAGGATCCTGAAACCCTCCCAGGTTGCAGTAACAAACATCAGCCAAAAGAGGAGGCATATTTTATCAGGTCCTTGGCAAACGGTTTCCTCTAGGAGCTCTAGAGAGTCTGTCTTATCTGTTTCAGAACTCCATCGTTTTCTCTGTCTCCAAGTCCCTGGAAGAGCCCAGATGTTTGACAGACTACCACGTGGAAGGCAAAAGGAAGAGTTCAGTTGATGCCAAGCTCTGAGTGCTGGTGGGGAAACTAAAAAATTGGATTACAAAATCAACCAGCTACTGTAAACTGATCCTTGAAAACTTGATTTGTTTACCTTATCCCTGGCATTGATGGCTGTTAGCATGATCCTTAAAAATCAATTGACCAAACATATTACGGCTTCAGGCTTTATTTCTAGAGTAAGGTGAAACAATTTCTCTGCCTGCCAAAAAGAGAAGGAATTAGTTACCTTTTTAAGCACTGTAGTGAAGCCATCCTAACCAGTGAAAAAGACAGATAAGCTTGGGAAGCACCGCTTGCATTAGGGCCCTAATCTGTGGTCATATTCTCCTGCTCCAGACTAAATGTTGGCTTAGCTCTGCTATTTGACATTGTTTCTGCCTGCCTGGGAAAAGCTAAGGTCCAATAAATATCCCAAAGTCATGACACTTAGGTATCACTCTCGGTACATCACATGTGGAGGCGATGTGAGAAAAAGCCATGCAGAGAAGGCAGGCAGGATGGATTTTCCTGGCATAGGAGGTCAAGAGGGATGAGCACATAAAGAAAGCCTTTGTTTCATTCAGAAAAAAACTTAAGCAGCTACAGGTTGTCTGGAGACTAGACTGGAGAGGCTGGGCTAAGCAGTTCCTTTCCCTGGCTGCCCATGTTCCCTCAGCTTCTATTGCCTTCCTTTCTTAAGACTTCACTGGGAAGCACAGAAAAAGCTCCAAACCAACAAAAAAACCCCGCCAAATAAATGCTGTGACATCAGGTACAGCCATTGCTGAGCTTTATTCACAGGCTTCTTTCCCCTGCAGCTGTGTCCCACCTTGGGCTGGCTCCAGAGCTGGCCCAGGCTTTGGGCAAAATCTTCCACCAGACTGCTGTGTCCCCAGATCCCTGGCCACCCAAGATAGGACAGTGGTATCCAGAAAGCTATTAGAGATGACCACAGGAACATTGCGACAGTGCATGAAGCACAACAGGGATAGTTCAGTTTCTGAAAGACAAAAGGGGAGCTGTGAACTGCCCACCACCACCATCTCTTTCAGTGTACTAGTGCAGGTATTTGTATCATCTCAAAATGGCTGTGCTGACGTGTTGGCTGCTTCCTCTTGGTTGCTGCCTGTGCTGCAATCTTCTTGCTATGCAACTACAACCAGCAGAGCATCTTTTTTTACTGGACGCGCCTCTGTACATGCTCATTAGCTACAAATACATTCATCAGGCTGCACTCCTTTCTCTCTAATTTTCTTTCACAGGGAGGTTTCATTCACGCTAGGTGATTGTCACAAAATATTGCTGGGACTGGAAATTTAGGAGCCCAAGTGTCACTACTGTAAAAGATACATGGGAGCAAGAGTCCCACTAGTTCAAGGAGACTTCAGTTGCCAAAAACAGGGCTTGAAAATACCTACCCTCTAGTTTTAACATTAAAACAAGTATCCAAACAATGCACCAAAGACAAACAAAAATGATATGGCTACATGTTTCTTTACAGCCTTCATCTGTGCTACAAAAATGCTCACATGGTTGACTGTGCATGAATACAAGCAGCCAGCTAAGGCTAAGCATGCCTTAATTACACATGTGGACAAAAGACAAAATCAAGAATAAGCTCAGAGATAATAGTTTTCAACTTCATGGTCTTACCATTAAGGCCCTAGCAGGCCTTCTCTCGTCAGAAAGACTGAATCTGCAGCAGCACAAGGATCAGATTAGCATAGCTTCTCCTTGTTTCATCACCCCACCCCCCAAAAAAAGCTGCACTTTGCAGATTCCCCTTCTGGTATTTATTGCCAGAAGGTACCTGATACCTTTGTCTCTGCCAGCTGCTTCTCCTTACTGCTCCTGACCTAATACAGCTGGTAAGGCAATGGGGAAGGCAATAGTATGAAAAACATGTCTAATGCTTTCAGAATGTATTTGTTTTGCTAGGTTATCTATTCTTCAACTGCAAAAGATGTACCACGATTCAGAAATGAGTAGGTGTGGATTGTAGCTAAAGGCACAACAGAATATCTGAATTGCCTCTCCCTTACCTAGCCAGAGCTCTCATCCTCAATTTTACCTTAGCTACTAGCTAATGCACAAGCTACATTTTGAAAATTACTTGCATCCACGGCCTCTGGAAAACTACAAATTGATCATGATGTGCAGAAACCCTGACTGTTGATATCGAGTTGTTGGGATGCTTTTTACAAATCAGCAGCCCTCTGAATCCATCCATCTTCCTGTCTGTGAATTTGCACTGAGGCTGTTTCATTGCAGCAAACAGTGGCAGCTGGTTTTGAAAAAAAGACGAAATCTGGAAATTTGGGCTGTAACAGCTAGAAGAGAAGGAACAAAGCTGGGTGATCACCTGGCTGCTGAACTGCAGGCCTGCCTGCCTTTGAGTTTAACCTTTGTAGCTATGAAGATTCACAAATCATGGGCTAGTTAAAGTGAAGGTAGCTCCTCTCTGTCTTCCCCTTCCCTCTGTCCTTGTGCAGTTCTATCTCTTTGTTGTTAATTGGCTCAAACAAGATTTCCCCCGAGACCTGGGCAGTTGTATCATCAGCCAGTAATCCTCTAATTCCCTTGGACACACAGGAGTCCCTCGTGTCCTACTCTACAACTGCATTTTGCAAGTGTTGCACTCTTCCACGATACCCCAAATCGATGTTATGTTGTGATCAAAGTCGTCCTTGTCCTTCGCACAAAATCTCCAGTGCAACTAGGGTAGTTGGCTGCATATACCATACATTTGAACAGCAGAAACTCTCAAGATGTCACCATCTAAAGTAAAAAGCCTTTGGAAATGAAACAATTTTTCTCACAGGGGACAGGCTTTGATACTTGGCTGAAGTAGCCAGCACAAAGCATGTTCTGAAAGTCTGAAGCGATTTATGTAGACTTTCACATGACAGATAGCAGCTACCATTGATACTGGAGATCTCTTATGTCATGCTAGGACACTATACGTTAATAACTAAATACTTGTCATTCAATAAGCAAGAGTGGAGTTCCCAGCCAGTGTTACTCGGAAGCAAGGACCTCACTCCTCCTTTTTCCACTTAAGCAATCCCTAGGCTGGAACAGCCATAGAAAACCTTATTAGTTTTTTTAACTGCCTCAACACGACAGCAGTTGCTTCCCTGAGGTTCACATAGCTACTGACTGTTACCGTATATCAGAAGTTCAGAAAAACTAGACCTGAGAAGTTACTTGATAAAATACCTAATCCAAGAGGCTAAAGATCCCAAGTCAAAAAGCTTTCCTGTCAGATTTCTCTGAGAAGCTTCTGAGGCATAAAATAAAATGTGCAAGGTAGAGGTGTAGCATCACCTGTCAGTATGCTTAATGCTGTTACCACATCTTATGTGGCATCCTGAGCTGATGTTGATAATGATTTTCCCATTACATTACTGAGTTCTTTATTCCTAGCATGGTGGTATCTAGAGGGCACAAAGGTCTGTGTACTAAATTTCACATTTTATGCACAGTTTTGGATCTTATTAATGTTTTCAATGTCTTCCTCCTTGAAGAGGACCAGCAAGAGCTGCTGAAAGTCTCAATACCTTTGAAACTTTATGGTTCCCCTGAGGGCTCCAAGAAATAATGTCCTTCCCAAGCCTCATTCACAAAGGTTCACATTTTTGTATCAGTTTCTGGAATAATTTCTAAAAAGACTGAGGCTGATTCCTACTTTACAGTTATATACAGATGAGAGTAAAAGTCATGCATGTATCCCTGTAACTTAAATGTCTTCAGGCATTTAGAGTCATGTGGACTTCAGGCTCCTTCATATGGCAGGTGGACACCAGCTTCTTTCTGGGTCCTGGCCTCCTCCCAGTGCATTGGCTCCATCCTGGTCTCCCTGAAGCCCAGAATGGAGAGGCCACCTTCTCTCAGGACACTGGGGATCACCCACGTTTAAAGAAAAGGTCCTGCTTTAGAAGCCCCTTTCACACCCTGGAGAGCATGTTCTAATTGTGCTAAGGCAGGAGGTCACTAGATGGCCTCCTAGCCTCAGAGATTTGGGCAGATCCAGGTTTAGGCTGTGTAATTTCCAGATTTATTTTTAAAATCTTGGCACCCTAAATGCTCCGGGACTTACAGTTTTCACCTCAGACAATACATGAGAGCCTTTTCAAAACACAGTGTGTGAAATTTGGGACAGTTTGTCCCATAGGGAAGCTAGAGAGCATGGGGCAGAGAAACACGCAGAGGGGAAAACAGGTGCAGCTTGCTTGGGTGCCACCAGCAATACTGGAGCACAGACTGGCCCGCCTTTTGCTGGTCAGTACCTTCACTAGCTGTCGCTGTTAAAAAGAGGACAGGACACTTTGATTAGGTCATACCACATTTGACAGTGGCCTTCATCTAGTGTGCAGAGGGATTATAAAAAAGATCTCATTTGCACCGCTGTCAAATTTGGATACGTGTTATAACTCATTTTTCCATGTGGAATTTTATTACCATTTTAAGATACAGAGCCAGTTTATATTGATGCAAGTCTTAAAAAAAGTAATTTATAGAGTCATAGAATTATTGAGGTTGGAAGGGGCCTTTAAGATCATCTAATCCAACCATCAACCTAACGCTGCCAAGTGCACCACTAAACCATGCCACTAAGCACCGCTTATATCTGTCTTTTAAATACCCCCAGGGGTGGCAACACAATCACCTCCTTGGGCAGACTGTTCCAATATTAGACAAGCCTTTTGGTGAAGAAATTTTTCCTAATACCTAATGTAAACCTCCCTTGGTGCAACCTGAGGCCTTTTCCTCTTGATCTATCATCTGTTACTTGGGAGAATAGACCAACACCCACCTCACTATAACCTCCTTTGAGGTAGTTGTAGAGAGCAATAAGGTCTCCCCTCAGCCTCCTTTTCTCCAGGCTGAACAACTCCAGTTCCCTCAACCGCTCCTCATAAGACTTGTGCTCTAGAACCCTCACCAGCTTGCCCTTCTCTGAACATACTCCAGAGCCTCCATGTCTTTCTTGTAGGGAGGGGCCCAAAACTGAACGCAGTATTTGATGCAGGGTCCTGTTGAGGAATGGTTGTGGGAGCAGGGCCATGGCTCCATCAAAGCACTGTACAAGCAATCCTGTTTAGGCCTGAGTGGAAAATACTGTCAGAAGTGCAAGTCACAGTGAAAAAGGGAAAATAGATGCGAGGTTGCAGTGACCTTGACGGACTTGCAGACATGATAAGAAGCTTGCCCACCAAGGAGGAGGAAGAACCCTAGCCCTGAAGCCGCAAGTAAGAGGGCTATTCAAATGTAACCTATAGCGCAGTAACCAATCACTGTATGACTAGTAGGCATAATTACTAAAGATTGTGTAAAAGGACTGAGCTATCCCAATAAAGTTGAAGCTTGCTTTATCACTCAAATTGAGTTGGCTGCATGTCTTCCCTTGCTGAACTCTGACATCTGGCACCCGAACAGGGACTCGTCCTCATCCATCCAGAGCGGTGACCTCAGAGAAGCACCGATAGCAGCGATCAGGGAGCAAGAGATCAGCGGACGCTGCCGTGGCGTGCCTGATCAGTGCTCAAATGGCCCCACAGGGGATTCACCGTCCAAGGAAGCTACCCAAGTGAAAACACTGCCAAATTTGTCAGAGGAATAGAAAGGAACAGAAATCATCAACGTAATGGAAAGAGATGTAGCTTATGAACTTTTAAAGTGCTTTTTAGAAAAGCGGGGAGCAATATTAAGAAATTGGCTGCGTTACTAGCCGTTGGGAAAGCGCAGGGATTTTTTAAGGAGCTGGAGTTGATG
>VZRU01021067.1:57731-89082 GCA_013398155.1 Pedionomus torquatus | reverse complement strand
GGGAATGAAGCTCCCGCCGCTTTAAGGGCGGGCGGGGAGCCCGGCCCCTCTCGGCCCGCCCCCGCGCAGCGGGGCGGAGCGGGGCGGAGGGAAGCCGCGGCCCGGAGCAGCAGGTAGGTGAGAGCCGGGCGCCCCCCGCTCCCGGCCCCGCTCCCGCCCCGGAGAGGGGCGGTGCGACCGCGGCCNNNNGCGGTCACCCCAGTGCCATCCTTGCCCCTATCCTTACCCCCTCCCGGATCCTGGCGGCCACTGGGCAGAGCGTGGGCGGTGACCGTGGCGCTGGCTCGGCCCCGGGGCGCGGGCGGCCGCGGTGCCGGGTGACAGCGGGCCGTTTGCCTGGCTGCCGACCGTGGGAGACGTGGGGCTGGGGCGGTTAGGCTTTCAGAGGCACCTGCTGCTTTAAAAAAAAAAAAAAAAAAAAAAAAAAAACAAAACACGCGGGGACAGATTATTNNAAAAAAAAGCTTAAACTGCACGGGAATGTATATTTTTCTATGTGTATATGTGTGTATTTTGCTTGGTTTTGTCCCCTTTTTCAAGTTGCGCTCACCCACCGATTTTATTCCCAGTAAGATGGGAAGGCCAGGAGCATCGCACAGAAGGATTATCTGTCCTGATGCCTTCATGCGCTAAATGCTTCAGCTCGGTTTGGCATTCGGAGCGCAGAGCTCCTGGCAGATACTGCTCTACTGACAATTAATTTGAAAAGAGTAACCATCGTGACAGGCAACGCAAAATATCTCAGCCCTGCTAATTTGCAGCAATTCATGAGGAAAAGGCAGCATGCAGCATAGGTGACAAGACTTATATCTCTGATTGATTTCAGTTAACTTCAAGCTTCCCTTAGGCAGATGGGGATTATGTAGCTCTGCCTTCAAGAAGGAAGGCAGTCGTTAATTATATTCATTAATCACACAGACTCTGCTGAATGGCATTCTCAAATGTGGAAAAAGGCAAAATGTCCGGTCATGGGTATTTATTTGTAATAAATATACAAAGCCTTGAGCCAGTGATTGAGTACTGTGTCCAGCTCTGGAGTCCTAACATAGAAAAGACGTGGACCTATTGGAATGGGTCTAGCGGAGGGTCATGAAGATGATCAGAGGGATGGAGCATCTCTCCTATAAAGACAGGCTGAGGGAGCTGAGGCTGTTCAGCCTTGAGAAGAGAAGGCTCCAGAGAGACCTTAGAGCAGGCTTCCAGTATCTGAAGGGAGCCTACAGGAGAGCTGGAGAGGGACTCTTTGTCAGGAATTGTAGTGACAGAACAAGGGGTAATGACTTTAATTTGGAAGAGGAGAGATTTAGATTAGATATTAGGAAGAAATTCTTTGCTGTGAGGGTGGTGAGGCACTGGAACAGGTTGCCCAGGGAAGCTGTAGATGCCCCATCCCTGGAAGTGTTCAGGGCCAGGCTGGATGGTGCTTTGAGCTACCTGGTCTTGTGGGAGGTGTCTCTGCCCATGGTAGGGGGGTTGGAACTCGGTGATCTTGAAGGTCTCTTTCAACTCTAACCGTTCTATGATTCCATGATTTAGATTCTGTGATTCTTTTTTTTGAGGATGTTCTACACAGCTCTAGATGGCAAAGCTGGCCACAATTCTGGTGTGAAAACTCAGCAGCGCTGGGTTGAAGTTCTTTATGCATCATTCTGCTTTTTCATGAAAACCGCTGTAGAAGAGAAAGCAATCGCAAAATAGAGATCGTGGTTTGTGTTTGCAGTCTTGCTGCTGTGGAAGCATGGCCCTTATATGTTTCTCTGGTCATCAGCCTAGAGGGAGGTTCAAGAGTAAGTGCCCTGAAGCAAGTAAGTTCCAGTTACTGAAAAGAAATGACAGAGCAGGATGAGGAAGGAAAAGAAGATGAAAATAATAAAGGATGGATGAAAAGGGAGATCTGAGCAGGAAGGCAGGAAAACTGTTGCTCTTTCTGCAGGCCACTGCTTGGTAAGGATACTTGCTGGATCAGGGTAAGAAAGATGTAGGGTCTGCAAGAGATGGTGGATGAGGAGAGGTTGGTGATGGTGATGAAGTGCTGAGAGGCTCTTCTTCATTCACCTCTCAGCTGAGTGCTGTGGCTCTCCGCTCTCCCTTCTCCTGTTTCATAAATGGGTCTAAACTCTGATGGACCAATTTTCCATTTCATTCCCCTTTTCTTCACTGCTTGTGACCTAGCATCCACCTGAGACTTGCACCATAAGACTGGCTGATCCTTTGAAATACAGACTGAAATGCAACAAGTTGGGAGTATTCTGATTAAGATCAGTTCTTGGGGTTTTCTTTTACTTTTTTTTTTTTTTTAAATTTTGGAGCTGGCAGCCTCTTTGTCCTAAGGAAGAAAGAAGTCTTTTGGGGAAATCCTTTAATTGCTTGAATTTAAAAAAAGATGCTTTCGTATAAAAGACTCATCACCATTAGAAAACTTGTAATTAACAGCATCTTTCAAGCAATTGACTGAGAACCTTTGCCATGTCCATAGGCCTTTCAATGCCAGAGTTCTACTGCAAAATCTTGAGATTCAATGGAAGAACCTTATGTAGGAGCAGCTTGCTGTGTGCCTGTCTTCAAGGCAGAGAGAGGGAGATGTTGAAAGGCTACACGTTTAAATTTTAGCTCTATCAGCCATTCCACTAACTGGTTGTTTCTCACGGGATGTGTTTATAGCACTCTCTCGAATGGGTTTCTTAATAGCTTCTTCCTTAAATATTTTTTTCAGACTTCAGGAGCTCCTTGGGCAGGGGCAAAGTACGCATTCATGTGCACACAACAGCACGTTGATCTCCTCTTCCTAAAGCCTGGTAGTACATAGACATGAAGTCACCGAAGAAGCATCACTTATGTATCATTGTTCTCCTTTCAGGAATTGTCATCTATCACTATGAAAAACTACATCCTCTGAGTTTGCTTCAAGCTTTCTGCCTCATCACCTGCTGTGCTCCAAGCTCTCCTGGGGAGGGTTTGTTCCTGGGGTGACATGGCCTTTCGCGGCTGGAAGCCTCTCCTCCTCTTGGGCAGGCAGAACAGCTTTGCCAAGGCTTGGAGGAGCAGGAGGGGAGGCCCCTCTCTGCGCTGGAAGCGCTGCTGCCACTGGAGTGCCGGAAAGTCTTTGGACCCTGAGGTGAGAGCGTTTTTGGAGGAAAACACAGAGGTTACCAGCAGTGGGCACCTCACACCAGAGATACGACTGCGCCTCCTCACCCCTCGCTGCAAGTTCTGGAGGGAAAAACCTGATCTGTGGCCTTACGGGGACCCTTTCTGGGCAATTTACTGGCCAGGAGGCCAAGCCCTCTCCAGGTATGCATCACCAAAGTTGGTGAGTCCAGTCTGCATCAGGTCAGGACGTCAGACCTGGCTCTGCTTGTAGTGATTCCTAGCGATGTGTATTTGCCTTGTATGAGAGCACATTATCCATACTCTGCTTACACAGGAGAGACGTAATGTCTTCTGGCTGGCAGTGTGGTTTCGGCATCTGCTATGTATAGAATAACTTACAGCTTGTAAGTTAAAATCTTTTGTCTTCAGTGGGATGCATGTGTGACAACAGGGCTGAATTTGGATCTGTGGAAGGGCTGTGCAGTTACTATGAAAACCTAACGAGGTGTTTAATTCTCTCACTTGTTGTCACTCCGAACAGGACCATTGCTATTCTGTCATAACACATGGCGAGTTTCTTTGGTAGGAGACGGACAGGAGTGCGGACATGTGTCTGGTCTGTTGAGAAAAGTGGGTTTATGCTGAGGCACCTGGTTGGCCTGAATCACTCTTCTCATTTAGGATTACTGTCAGGCCTTCTTGTGGCTGTTGTTTACTCGCATCAGAAGCCACATTTTCATTTCAGCCAGTTACTGTCAAAATGTTTTTAATGATCCTGATTCCCGGGAACTACCTAGAGTTCTTTTATTCTGTAAAATAAAATCTCTCCCTTTGAACCGCAGAAAAAGTTCATAATCGTTACAGCAACAAACAAGCTGTCAGATGTTCCCCATATAGATGAAAGGGAAGGATCTGAATTGGGGCTTCGCTGTTTTTCTGCAAGAAAGCATAAATGAGAAGGCATATTTGACCAGGAAAAAGATGTGCCTTACAGTGAAATTGCAAGTTTAGGAATTAGCCTGCCATGCAGATAAGTGCTCCTAAACACTGCATTATTAAATTAGGTAAGGTAATCTCTACATTTTGTTATTGTATGATTCATATGCACAGGTATTTCAGTGGCAATAATAATTTCCTAGCATTTCCCCACTTTATTGGCTTACTGTTTATGACTCATTTGATGTATTTGGAATGTCAAAAATTAGCTGCATAATCTGGAAAAGTAAAAAGGGAGCATGAAAACACGCTGCTTCCATAACTGTGCTCATTTCATGATTGGCATTGCTACAACATGAGGAGTCTCCTCTTTCAAGCTCTTCCTCTTGGTGTAACCCAAGATACCTCGTTAACCCAGCATGGCAGACAGCAGTCTCCAACAGCATCGTGAGGCACTGTGTGGGTGCCAAGTTGCTTCCAGCTGTCTCTAAGTCACCACAATCATTAGCTGTAATTGGAGAACCACTCAGCTGGAAATAAGGCACTTGCAGCTTTAGGCCGGGTCACGCCCTGCACAAGTTACTGCTGGAAAGTCATTGCAAATCTAAGCACAGGGCCTAGGAAGGGGAAACTGGAGCACTTTTTGTGGAGGTCCCACCCCTGTGTGTAAACTATGAGCTGTCCTCAGTGAAGTGATGGCCTGAGGGGGAGCTTTGCCAAACAACCCAGCTGCTGAGCCTGTGCACCAATGTCCTGCTTGGGCATGCTCAGAAAGAGGTCACCTGTGGATAATCAAAGTAGCAAATAAGTCTGTGATATTGTGGTAACAGTGTAACACAGCTGGGTGCCAGACCTCACAGGAGAAGGTGATTTTCATTACCACCGAGACAGTTTCACTTGCTGGATTCATAACCGCATACTCAGGAGCACCAAGTTGTGCATGTCCCAACTGTCTGGTGGGTTTCCTTGTGATGACTTGTAGGACAAGAGGCATGGGATGTCAGGTCCTGCTCGTGCTTCCTAGGTTGCTGATCTTGTAACTTCAGTCCTGGTCTTGGCACTCCTGTGGTGGCCTCCTTAGCTAGTTTGAGGGTAGGTTGTATTTTGCTTTCCCAGTCTGGGCTCCTAGGAGTCTGCATACAGATATGCTGGGATCTAGGTGCCATTGACACTTGATGCTTTTGCTAGGCCTCCTTTTGTCATTCCTGCTGCTGCTTCTAGGCCCATCCTTCCATTCACATTTCTATTACAGTTCTCTACTTTGGAACCCACCTGCAAAGCTGTGCTTACCACTAGCCCTGCCTGAAGAGTCAGCCATCACCCTCCATGACAGAACACAAATGTAGAAACCTTTCCTGTTCTACTTTAACAGAAGTTATGGCAATTGGTAGTAAGTTTATGCCAATGTGCAGCAATTTATATCACCGAGGTTCTTCCCCCTGTCACTTAGTGCCTTCCCCCTTGCAGGTGATTGAATTCCAAGGCAACCCTTAAAGTTCTGAAGCCTCAATAATGGCTAAGTGATTTGCAGTGTTTAGCAATAACTTGCCTTCTTTCATTTCTCCATTTCTAGCCTTAAGGTTCTGGCTTGCTGATTCCTCGGGGTAGGTGTTAGCCAACTAGACAAAGATACCCTTTCTGCTCACTGCTGCTCCATTCTCATTTGCTTGTTGCTACTCAGGAACATTAAGTGGGCTAGAAGGATTTACATCTGAGTCTACACGGCTCAGCAAAAGAAAGAAGAGGAATTCTTCTTCCAAGCAGTTGCATATGCAGTATTTTTGGGCCATGGCAGGTCTGGTCTTCTGATGGGTGCAATATTCACTGCCAATACATCTTTACGTCTCTTCAGTCAGATACTTTAATTTCTACAAATCCTTATTTTCCTGTTTCTGATGGAGAGCATTTCAGTCACCTCGAGGTTTGTGCCTATTTATTAGATAAGGTCACTTGTCATAGAAGGAGCTGATTGAAATAAAATGTTTCTTACTTGACTGGGTTTCTTTTCGTTTGGGGGGCGGGGGAGAAGTAAGGTGATGGTTCTTGATTTTTTCATCAGCAGAGGCAAATAAGGAGCTTCGAACCAGCTGCACACATGGAATAGTGTTTTTAAAATACCATGCGTCATTACCCACATAGCAAAAATTCTTATGCAGTGTAACATAAAACTGAGAAATTTGCATAATCTTGGCCATTGCTTTTACAGTTTTTGTTTTTGTTTTTTTCAGGTATATTTTAGATAATCCACGTGTTGTTAAAGGACGATCGGTTTTGGATCTTGGAAGTGGATGTGGAGCAACAGCAATAGCTGCTGTGATGAGTGGTGCATCCCAAGTCCTTGCTAATGACATTGACCCTAGTAAGGCCTTTTTTTTTTTTTTTACACCTCTGTGTAAAGATATTTATCAATTTTGAAAGCACATTTAACACAGACTTCTTTTTTCTTCATTTGGGAGACATTCAGGTTCCAAACAGAATGTTAAGAATGGTAGAAAGATGAATGGATTTTGCCAGTATTAGAAGCTGGGTTGCACTCAGTATCCTTATAATAAACAAACAGCAAAGTTTTTATCAAGTGTTGCCTATACACCATGTATATATACACCAGAGCTGGCTTCTCTGTAGGACTGGAGATAGTATTTTCCTGCCCTTTCATATGTTGGGGCCTAGATTTTGTCTTTTTCCCCCCAGGTTTTGTTTTCCCATAACTGACTTACAAATTCAGTTTATTCATAACTTAATTGCTCATTGATTGAGGAGGAATTATATCCATAGATTAAGGCAGTTGAATATTCTGGTTTGATTCCATGATTGCTTTTGATTGGTGTCCATTTAGGAATAGTTCTTCCCTGTGCCACAGGGCAAAGAAAATAAAATTCTGTCACTTTTGATCCATAATAAAAACAAAAATATTTAAGAGGTGAACTTGAAAGATGTTTCAAGGAAATTTGTAATAGGGCTGAATGGCAGAATACTAAAACCTAACTTTAATTTCACTGACTTTTCTTCAGTTGCAGGAATGGCAATGATCTTGAACTGTGAACTGAACCACCTGAATCCCTTCCCCATCACCATTAAGAACATCATTAATTCAGACGTCGGCAACTGGGACCTTATTGTTCTAGGAGATATGTTTTACGATGAACAACTTGCTGATGGTCTGCACCACTGGTTGAGGAAATGCATCAGGATACAGCAAACTCAAGTGCTGATTGGTGACCCTGGCAGGCATCAGTTTTTAAGCCACAGCATTCACAGTCAATTGCACAAAGTTATAGAATACTCACTTCCTGAGTACACTAGACAAGAAAATAATGGATTAACATCAAGTATTGTCTGGAGTTATCAGCCCTCAAATTGTGTAGAAAACTGTTGAAGCTGGCTTTCTAATGAACTTTGTCTCACTGGATTGGCTTTTTTCTAAGTATGTAAAATGAAAATTGGAATTAAACATGGAACGTATCTGTTGATGCAAAGTAGTTACTGCACCTTCACTGTACTGATTTCCGTCATACTCACTGAAGCTTCTGCTCCATTTGAGGGAAAAAACTACATTCAAACTGTATTCAAAAGGGTCTGCACTGAAGTGCAAATCCAAAGACAAGTTAAATGTCTCTGCAAGATTTTGCATGCTTGACGCTTTTCAGGTATATTCAGATCTTGCTCGCTGACACCATTGTGAAATATTTTGGACATCCAGTAGCTCGCTATGGGGAGAAGATGGTGGCTGAAAGATTACTGCACTGCTTTCACAGCCTTTTGCAGCTTACAAAGAAAATTATTGCCATCCTTCATAAAATTCTCCACTAGATTATTAGCTCATACTATGCTCAACTTAAAGTGCCTTGCTCTTTTTCTTGGTATCTCTTCTGAATGTCAAAGTAACTCCTTCAAATTTCTGTCTTCCCTTCTGTAATAAAAATGCATTCTTCCTCGAAGCTGCCAAAGTGATTATTTAGGAGTTGCACACAAATCTAAAATATGCTTCTTGAACATTAGCCAAAGCAAAAGTTTTTAGGAAGTGGAAAGTGACTAAATAGTAATAGCTACAGGTAACTTTATCCCCTAGAGAGTGGAGTCAAATGATGTACATTCCCTAACTCTGCAAAGGTAAATAGGCAAGCTGACATCATGGGAAGCAAGTGAGGGATGAAGAAATCTTTCTTTCCACGATGCTTCTGAACGGAAGGTGAATAAATAAAAACAGGGAATAAAAGTCTTATGTAATTATTTTGCTCTTCTCTTGAGGACAGCTTGCTGGACAACAAGCTCCAGAATCATTCTTAACTATGGTTGCCAAGGAAGAACCCTCTGCAGCGAAAAAAAAGAAATCTCGATGCACAGGTGAGAGGCCGTAAATGCAGCCATTTGAACAAGAAACCATCTTCAGAGCAGTCTTGCAGGAACTGCCACCCTCAGCAGGCAGTGATGGGGAACTATTTGAAGAATGGAAAACAATGAACCTACAAATATCTAATGACTAGGTGATGTGGTAGAAGCCTATAAATGTGAAAAAGCATGTGTTACTCACAAAATCATAGCGTTAATGAAGCAGGAGGTTTAGGAGCACATCCAGATGTATGTAGTCATAAAATATTATTTAACAAGTTTTCAGAACCGTCCCAGTGAAAGTCTTACAAACTTTAATCTTCAGAACAGTATATGAATATTCTGTAGTGCTCACCCAACACTTTACAACAATAACAATATCCTAACAATACAGAATATGAAGCAGTAAGTGTATACATGATGTTCTTCTCCCGCTTCACCCAATGCTTGTAAACTTTTGTGAAAAATGACTGTGACTTAACCCGAGTCAGAAGACATTCCAGTGGAGTAAGGCTAGTAACAAACCCCTAAGAGAGCTGACTCGAGCTGTCAGGGAAAGACTTAACATGACTTGCATTAAATTTTCAAACCTAAAAATACAGCGTTAATTCATTGCAGTGTTATACAGACTTTTAAGCACAAGGTGAAGATATACCACTAAGTTACATGTTTAGAAGAGGCTATAGGAGAACATGGTAAATCTACATGCATGTTTAAGGACACAGTGTAAGCTGCATTTGCCTTCAAGATGACAAATCCAAGGTTACATTAGCAACAAGAAAAAGGACAACTTTTCCAGTGAGATTAGCAGTAGCACTGTTGCACAGATAGAACTTTTTTTCTTTTTTTTGAGTGTTTTGCTGTTACAGACTTGGGTGATCTTCCACCTTTAGCTGCTTTGCATTGTGTCCATTTATAATTTTTCTGGATGTAGCACTTGGGATGAGAATCTGGCAACCATCACCACAATATGTTACAGTAACATGTCTCATAATAACAGACTGAGGGAACTGGGGTTGTTCAGCCTGGAGAAGAGAAGGCTTCAAGGGACCTAAGAACAACATGCCTGTACCTATAAGTAGACTGTCAAGATGACAGGCAAGCTCTTCCAGTGAGAAAGGGTGTAAGCTGAAACAAAATAGGGTCAAACAGGATAGAAGAAAATGTTTTCCACCATTAATACAGTCAAGCAGTGAAACAAGTTGCATCAAAAGCCTGTGAAGGCTGTCACCCTCAAGCTTTTCAAGACTGGATAAAGCCCTGAATAAGCTGCTCTGAGCTAGTCCTGCTATGGTTAGACTAGAAACCTCCTGAGGCCCCTTCCCACATGAGTTAGGAACAATTCTACAATTCTACTTACTTTTTTTGTAGCACCCTCCCTGAAACCAGGGCTGGTAGCCTGATCCTTATACTGTACTTATTTGACATGATTACTGAGTGTGCTGCCTAATCAGCTAGATAGATCAGTGTGAAAAACCGTGCAAAATAAATTTATTGCCAACTCACATCCAGGAGTTCAAATGAACGATGGGCCCCAGCTGACACCAGGTATTCCACATGGCGCAACATAAACTACTCTCTAGCCAAAAGGGAATAAAATCTGGTTGATTAAAACAGGAACCTAAGTATATATTTAGGTTCTTAGACCTCTATCTGGTCTAAGATTGATTTGCTGCAATTTGCAAGCTTTCAAATGCTAATGTAGCAAAACCAACCCACTGGAAATACTATAAACTGCATAGAGCAGAACACATACTTTCCTGAACTCCACCATCCTGAGATACATGTACTCAAGTTTGGTCCTATTTCACTCACAGCTATGCTTACAAAGACCAATGTTTTGTTCCCTAAAAGGATCTTCATACAAGAATATGGGTAAAAGCCAGAACAAGTAGGCATTTTCCCACATACAACTTTCTTTTATTGGTCATAACTACTATTCTGAAATTTGTTAAGTCACAATAACTTCAAAACAATTTTATGTTTACAGATTCACAGACTGTACTTCCGAATATGTAAAAACCCAACAGGATAAATAAATCCAGCAACCTGCAACATCAGTATTATCAAAAGAAAAGTACCTATGCTTTTCACTCTGGATGTAGCAAAAGTACACGGTGAAAAAACACAGTTAGTACTTAAAATACATTTGCATTGCTTTTAATGCCACCTCCATTCACCAGTTCTGCCTGTTGACTTTTGTCAGATTAAAGTCCCAGCTTTTCAGATGCTTCTGCGTAAGTGTTAACACTATGCTTGGGCTTGGTACTTTTAGTTCTAACCACTCTCTCAGACTACAACCTCAGAACAGGGACCTACTTAAATTAGGTTTGTATATGTAGCCAGGATGCTAAAAAATGCTAAGTAGTTGCCAACTCCAAGAGAAGGCTGAGAGATGACAGTGTAATATTACTTATAGTTTAACTTTCCTCTTAATAAAGTACAATCAGCGATGCAAAGACAGACAGGGCTCTAAGCAGAGACAATGGGGAAGCCCAGACCCACAGGCAAGGACTGGAATGGCAACAGAGACCTCTGGTGGGAACAAGGAGGGAAGCAACCTGGTGGTACCAAAGTCACCAGCTATTTCTCCAAGGAGCTTGGTTTCTGAAGGAGCTCTCCCATCTGTAAACTTTACACTCACATGTACATGGTAAACAATCAGTAAACAGTCCAAGTTACTTGTTTGATTTTGTTCGATATGACCAGCTGCTCTAAAACATCTCGGCAACGATCTGCAAAAGAACCAAGGATTTTCTTGTTATTCAGTCAGAATATAGATAGGTGGTGTTTGGGAATCAGGTAAACAGTAAAACAATTCAATTATATATCTGCATTTATGCTATTTTGCCATTACAGTATCCTATTCCAGATATACCTATAGTAATTCAAAACCACTTTGTTCTTTTTCCAATCATGTAACTAAAATATATCCAACCAACTGAACTTAAAAAAAAAAAAACCAAGATAGATCACAACCTCTCTTAAGCTTGGGTCTTTTTCAGGCTGACCAGTCCTACTCTATTCCACTGTTTCTTGAACAGGTGCCATTCCAAAGTTCTGGAATAGAGCAGGGGTTTAAGATGCTAACATATTTTTCTCAAGTCTTATCATCAACTTTGGGTCTTCAGCATATCAAAAGGGGAGGAAAAATAAAAAAGAAGGAAAGAAAATTATTTAATCTATTGAGTTATTATTTGTTTGGACTTATTTACAACATATAGTGTGCTTTTCTAGAAAGCAAGAAGATACTATCAGAAAGTAAATACTCTTCCTTAGTCCCCGCATGATTTGACCTACCTGTCACCAATGGGCATCCATGGAACAGAAAAATGTGTATCTTTGGACAACAAGTAAGGACGGCTTCCACAGCAACATCGGTCAGATTCACACAGCGTTCCATGTGGATCTCCTGATACAAAAAGAGTAGTAACAAAAGCCTGTCAGAGCACCCATAGTTTTGGAGGCAGAGCTTTTCTTTGCCCAACCAGAGATCCCCAGCCAGAAAAAATTATGACCCACTACTCCTATATACATTAATCCCATATGTGGTCCTGTACAGACCAGGAAAATACCCTCAGGAAAACTAAAACAGCTTTTCTATGAAAAGTCAAAACTAAAAACATAAACCTGAGCTTTCCCAAAACACATACATCATTCAAGACAACTGAGAAAACTCTTCAATGACATTCTACGGTGTTTGAGTCCCATCAGTTTTCCTATGACACACACTCTCCCAGCAATTTGTTGTCCTGGAGAACCAAACCCAAACTGAATTCTGGGGTTTCCCAGAACAGATTCAAGTCTTTACTGAAGTTCCTAATATCTGTGTATATATCTTGTTCCTTAAAGAAGTCTAAAAACTTCTTCCAAGACTAGATTAAAACCCTCTCTGTTCTTCATTTCCCTGCAGTTGTATAACTAGTACCTGTAGTATGTGCTAGAGAAATAATAAATTCTGAATAAATTAACATATTATTACCAAAGGTGTTTTTTGGCCTCTAAACTGCCTTACATATCAATAAATATAACATACAAGAGAAACACAGAAAAGAGGCTCTCAAATCTAATGAAAATAGGATTTGGGAAAATGTACTTTTGGGATCATGGGGTGAAAATAAAAAAAACCTTCAACATTGTTTTATTGTAAAAGAGTGTCTTCCCAAATGATAAACTCCAAGGATTTTAAAAAGAGCACAGAAATGAAAGGGACCTTTTGTAATAGATGCAACTTTGTATAGACTGATGACACAGGAAACAAGAATTGTATCAGAGAAGCAAGATACACAAAAGCCAATATTTGTATAGTTTTTAGTTCATTTTAATAAGCAAAATGAAGAATCGGAATGCATTTGAATGAAGTAAAAAGATTTAGAAATCTTTATGCTAGTTACAGTCTGAGAATTTTAAAACCCTACTTTTTTCACAAAAAAATGTCTTTTTCTGACATTAGATCACTGTCTATAAATTTACCCTTTGATGATATAAAATAAAACACAGACAAGGAAGAGAATTACACTGAAGAAGAGATTGTAGGAAATAATCCCCTATTCTCTACTAAATTGATTTTTCTTACTGTTTGTAAATCAAGCAATTCTACCTGTTTATATTGAGAGAACACAATTTCTGTTTTTAAAATTATTATTCCATATAAACCCATTAAAATTTTGCCTTATTAAAACTGCACAGACTGTCCCCTTCCACCCCAAAACCCAAATGTAAAAGCACTTAAATTTATCACTTAAAGTGGAAGCAAGTATTGCACATAGGAAAATGAACAGTCAAAATCCATACTACTATTCAGTCTAGCATGACTGATATTTCCCATTAGTTCTTCTGAAAGCAAAGTTCACCAACTCACCATTACTTTCTTTAATTTTCAAGATAAGGTGGGTCTTATGTAAGCTATCTAACTTTTTCTTCCTGATCTAGTAGAACAAAGGCATCACAAAAGAAAGCCTGCATGTTTTCAAAGAAATAGTAAGTACACAGCTATGTTACCAGGAAACTCCAAAGGCCACATTTTGTAAGCTGGAAAATTTTATTAAAAATAATTGGAACTGTGTTTCTATGGTCCGAAGAAAAAAAGACTTGCACATAAGAATATAATTCTCTGCAAACTGTGGACAGAAATAATACAGAAGAAGGAAGGCAACATCGATGAAGTCATTATTATAAACGTTGCTGGAAAATAGTTCAAAACCTTCTAGAAACCCTGTAGAAACTTTACAGGACCCCACTCCACTCCGTAGCAAGCCCAAAGCTTGTTGTAAAACTTTATGAAAACTTACTACAGTATTTACATATTACATCTTGTGTTTTAAAACATATGTGCTGAAGACTTTTGAGAGTGACCTAGTCCAAATGACATATCCAAATCAGTGACACACATTGCTTTATATTTGTAGGCTGGATATGAGAGGTGTCTTATGAAGGCTATGTGAATAGTCTCAGGGTTGTTCAGAAAATCCGGAATCAATGTTTTGCCACAGCTAACGGCACAACCAGCTAAAAGACAAGGATATTTTTAAGTCACTTTCAGTAGATATAAAAAAAAAAAAAGGCAACCAAAAACCAACCTCTCACTGCTATCGTCTGAATAATAGTAATTTCATCTTGTACCACAAGACTTACCAAGGCTAAAAAGATTGTCCAAAATAGATAAAATCATCTGGAAAAAAACAAAACCATTCTATTCACCCCCCAATACAATAGTAACAGTTCTATTTTTTCCAGGCTACTAATACTGTCAGTTGACCCAGGCTTAGTATTTTGTTTAGGGTTGTTTTCTTCATTCAACACTTTAAACTGGCAAAAGCATGAACTGTTTCCCCTCTTAGTTTCTAGATGAATAGCTTAGGTTCAGAACCAGCCTCAACAAATCAAAAGCACAAAGAAATGTACTATACAGAAAAGCAGAAGATCAATTATGGTAAGAGATATGGGATGCCTCTCCTCCACCATTTAACACTGCCTCAGTGCCTAGAGAGCCTTTATACAAAGGTAAGTTCACTTTCACAGCTGCTTTCATGAGCTAGAGATTTACCTATGCAGAGGTGCTAACTGATTTCTTAAATCCATGACATTATCCACATCACAAATTCTGCCTCAAATTTTGCCTCAGTATTCAGCAAAATCAAGAAATAATTCCCAAGAAATCAATGGAAAAAATTAAGCATGCATTTGCATTTATTAGACAGCTCTCTAAAACAACATGAGTTAAAATAAAGGTACTACATTCACAGACAAAAACTCATTTTGAAAAGACTGAGGTTCTCAAAAAGCTGGTCGGGGGCACTGCTACACAGAGACAGAAAACATCCATCTTATAACTAAAATCAAGGCAAGCATGTACACAAACAATGGCAGAAGTCAGTCAATACAATACCACCCCTCAGAAGTAAAAAATGCAGGTGTTTGCTTTTGTTCATTTCTTTGGCATTAGGGTAAGTTACCTTTAAATTCTTTGCACATGTTCCACTCACTAGTGCTACAACGCCATCATCTGTTACCTAGAGAAAAAAAACATGCTGTTATTAACACAATGGATTAAAGCCCATTTTTTTCAAACACAGCTATCTATGGGGGTGGGTGGGATTAATTTATTCACTCTCTGCAGTCACTGAGTACACTTAACACCACACTATTTTCTCCCCAAATAAGCTTGTAGAGAATGTTATCAAAGTGCATTGTTTTCAGTGTGTTAAACACTTGCATTTTACTGTTTTTCTACCAGGATGTTTCCAACTGTTCCAAATGGCTTTTTCTGCAGCTTCCTTGTCTACTTAGCAGTGGGAACAATATTAATGTCAAGACAGCACTTTTAATTTATAAGGTTTAGGGCACTTTCGCTCTACCTATGCCACTTTTTCTGCTGTTTTCATGACTGCTGGAGGTGTTCCTGAAGGAAGCTTCTTGGGTTGGGAAAAAAACCAACAACCAAACGTTAATCATAACAGTCTTATCTGCTGTCTTATTTTTACCTGTCTTGAAGCAAACCAGTTATGTAAGTCAAAAATCCCTCAAACAAACAGCTTCACAGCAGTCGTCATACACTCACACTAAAAGGTTTATCAAAGTGATTGGCTATAGACAACCACGAAGCAATGAGAGAGGAGGGAGATAAAAGACACTCCTTTCCTTAGAAAGGCAAAAAAAGGCCATTTTATTCATTTGCTCCTGGGAACAGAATTCATTAAGCTTTCTTCCCAAGCTGGATTGGATATCAGATCTGTCACAGAGCTTTTTCACAGAGCTTATATGGCAGGAGCAGTTGTCAGCAAATAGATACAGCAAGGCTCAGCGAAATTTGACAGCTAGAATCCAGAGATGAGAAGCTCCATTTCTGTTTAAAGGTTTTATTATTCCCATTGCACAAATTGTGTCTCTGCCTTCTGGCTCTCTACTGCAAGTCTAGTCTACTGTACAGAACTGTAATAGAAAGGGTCAGATCAGTGTGAATGGACAGGAAAATCCCCGCATGGAGGCATGCAAAGGCCTATAAGAATGGCAGGTATTGTCAGTGCCTAGCTTAGCTTAGGTCATCAAGATGACAGCACACGTAGCTCTTGAAGACATCTAAACCAGGAGAAAAAGGGCAGTTAATGAATAAATTCTGAAAACTCCCATAGGTGGGACAGAATGGGAAGTAATCACTAGCAGTTCCTGAAGAGTATAAAACAGCACATCCAAAACCAGTCCACGATCAACAACCAAAGAGCAACCCAAGTAAAGTGATGAAGATTTGATAACCTATATCCCTTGTCCTCCATATCATCAAAACAAAGCTGGACCGAACTGCTTGGCTGATGCCTGAACACTGCAGAGACCATCTTAATGCTACTGTTCGGATGCCTGTCAGTATATGGTTATGACGGCATCAGAGCACGAAACCAGCTTGGTACTAGAACAAAGTCCCCTCAATTTCCTTACTACAGTGTTGCTGTATCATTTCCTACTTTATAGAATATCTATGCAGATTATCTGTATGTGCTGCATCCTCACATACCCTTCAAGTGATACACTGGGGATACTGGAGCATATATTGGTGATAAACCACGAATAGCATCACATACGTGTCAGCCTCTTGGTACAGACCAGTTGTCACCAAACTCTGTACGCATCTCTAGCAAAGGCTTACACAGCCCAATACCAACAACTAAGTACACTGGCAACCCAGCTCAGTTCTACATAAGTGTCTGGAAAGATAAAACGGCTAACCCACAACACTCCAGCTTTTCTCAGCACATTTTGTGGAGAACTAAACTGACCCGCAGCATACACAGGAAGCTGCTGCATTCTGCGCAGCCCTTTCAGGCAAGATTCTTCCCACAATTATCTGCTGTACACTGAGCCAACGAACATTAGAGAGGAATGTACCGTTTAATTACTGCAGGGATTTGGACTCTTTAATCTGTGTTTCTACCCGTTAACACTGCTGGAATTTAGAGCACAGCAGCAGCAGAGCAGTAAGTACAAGGTTGATGTATAAAACCCACCTCCTCAGAACGGTAACATAAACAGACTGGTAGTAAACATAAATACTTCAATATATAAACTATCTATAAATAAAGTAAACATAAATAGTCTTATGCAGTCCTGGGCCAGTGTAGTAGAGTTCTTCAGGCCAAGCGTCCACTCATACTCTCTGTGTGCATACAGGGGACACAGAGCTACATCTCCTTTGTAGTTCAGTCCTTCTCTTGCCTCACCTGCCCCATCCCTTATTTCTCACCACTTCTATGCCTCGTACTTACTGTACTTCATCTTTGTAGTCACCAGATGAGACTATTTTTAAAACGGCTACATCACCTTGAGGCATTTGATCCCTTTGTAGTTTAGCTCACATCTGCTTCCTTGTTTCTGCAAGTGAGCTGTTCATTTATGTTCTTTGCATGTTCATTTATTTCCAACATTCTCACTGTTTTACTCTGACACACAGCTTTGCCAGTCCTACTTGATGTTTTTACTATGCATTCACAAGAATATGGTTAGGCTGTGTAATCTCTACTGGCATGAGCGATCCATAGTTTCTCTGCTTCATCTTAAACTTATTCTGTTAACATATGTTTCCATTTATTTTTGGTCAAAATTCTAATGTATTATCATCACAAGATTATCAGAAAGGAAAAACAATGTGGAATTATTTAGTTACTGAAGAAGCTTTCATCTCATTTAAAACATACATAGGGAAACAACTATTTAGCATATAGGAAGAAAGAGACAAGGGAAGAAAAAGATAATGAAAAAAAGCTTGAAAAAATAGAGTTAAATGATAATACTTAAAATTACCTAAGAAAACATTAAATTACTTTTGATGCCCTACTTCTGGAAAACCTGAAAAGAGAAGAATAGCATCTTGGGTCCAGCGAAGGGCAACAACGATGATCAGAGGAATGGAACACCTCTCCTATGAGGACAGGCTGAGAGAGCTGGGGCTGGTCAGCCTGGAGAAGAGAAGGCTCTGGGGAAACCTTAGAGCAGCCTTCCAGTATCTGAAGGGAGCCTGCAGGAGAGGGACTCTTTGTCTGCAAGTGACAGGACAAGGGGTAATGGTTTTAAATTGGAAAAGGGGAGATTTAGATTAGATATTAGGAAGAAATTCTTTCCTGTGAGGGTGGTGAGACACTGGAACAGGTTGCCCAGAGAAGTTGTGGATGCCCCATGTGTTCAAGGCCAGGCTGGATGGGGCTTTGAGCAACCTGGTCTAGTGGGAGGTGTCCCTGCCCATGGCAGGGGGGTTGGAAGTAGATGATCTTTAAGGTTCCTTCCAACTCTAACCATTCTATGATTCTATAAAACAAGACGGTGGTCCTAAACCTCCTCAAGAGTAGCGTTAAAGAGATCCTCTTTCAATTTTATCATGACAAAACATAAACAAAAGTCAGCCAATTGTCACCAGTTACCTGAGTAGATGAGAAGTCCACACTGTGAAGAAATTTGCAGTTTTCTCCTAGTGCCTGGAGAGATGCATCCATGATGCCTGAACAGCTGCCCAAGTTCACTATTTGTAGGAACTGGCAGTTGAGTGCAAGAGCAAGAACTCCGCTGTCAGTTATATCGCAGCACCTTTTGAAAGACGCTTCACGCAAGTAAGGACAGGATAAGGCCAGTGCTATGACACCTGTCAAAGACACACAGCAATTTAAAGAATTACTCATTTTTTAATCACAACCGCCATGCTGAACCCCATATGCTGTTCTCTGGTCATTGGCTGTTCAACTTTCACCTCAAGCCACATCAGCAAGACTCTATACAGGGAAGTAATTTTGCAGTTGATTTCTTTTAATTCAAGGATGAGAAAAAGAAAGTGTCAGTGAAAAATGCCCAAGGTGATGAAAATTTCTAAATGCTGAATTTCCTTCCATATTGCAAAGGGAACCACCGGCTGCCAATAAAGAACTAGATTTCCCAGTTTCAATTGCAAAGTAATCAGGAATGTCTGTCCAAATAGACAAAAGGTATAAATAAAGAGCTCTAGGCTTAGCTGGTACTTTAAGAACCATACTTGAAATCAGCAGACAGACAAAGGCATGGAGGGAAGACTATCACAAACTATGTCTTCCAGGTGAAAAGGTGTAACAATGAGGTGACATTGAAAATAAATAAAGATACATTTTTAAAAGTTTAATCAATTACTTAAGTAAAAAGATAAGTCTATCACTGTGCAGTTGTAAGAAAACACAAACCAAGATTGATCTAAAGTATGGCATACATTAGCTCAATACTAAATTAATATTTTGCCTCTATTTTCAGTAAGAGGGAGTTGATGACGAAGCAAAGGAGTAAGCATAATGAAAACATAAAACTTGTGGGAAAAAAAACTCAGCAAAGTTAATTCCTTTAAGTTAATAGCTCCTGATACAACTTGAAACTGGAGGTTAAAAGTAACACCTGAAATCCTAAAGTCCTAAATCAAGTCAAGTCTTTTAAGTCAGGGAAGATGCCATGTGCTTATTTAATATGAAATATGTATATTTATTTTAAAAGGGTGAGGAAAGTAATTTAGGAAATCACAAGCCTGAAACTCCAACTCCAGTGGTACTGGTAAGGCTCTGGAACAAGTTCTAAGGAAGGAATAATTACGGTGAAGTGAAAAATATAATCAAATGTAGCATAGTTTTTCCAGAAACCTAGCATAGGAGTAACCTGATAGCTCTCTCTCATAAGATAATCAGTGCTCTAGGTCTCTAATTTACACCACTGAGGTAACTTTTAATTATAACTGGTGTGGCATTGGTGATTTTCTTTAAGCCACATTCACCCTAGATATTTTTTTTGCGATTTAGCCCTATCTAACAAGAAAAATAAAACAGAAATAAGAGCCCAGTTATCTGTGCACAGATAACATACCTTCTGAAGTGATTCCCAATCTGTTTTCTTTGCAAGAATTTAAGTTGATTTTTTTCAATTGCTTGCAGTTATAAAGCTGCAATAATGCATTATCTGAAATATCACAGTCTCGGAGGTCTAGAGACTCTACAGCAGGGTGCAATACCTGTAACGAAAACCTATCATTTCAGTCAAACTCTGCTATGTCTTAGAACATGCATATTTTTATTTAAAATACTTGTTAGACATCACATAGAACTTTTCAAAAATATTCAGTAGAGCATGGGGTTACCAGTCCTAGGAACTAAAAACTCTAAAGAAAATATGGTATATTTGTTGCAACAGACCATCTCCTGTTGCATGGATGTTCAGTTTCTGCGATCACATCTAGAGTAGGAGCACATTAACATTATTGTTTTGAAAGTGGAAGTACTATTTTGAGGGCACAGTTGCTAGCACAGTGCTTCTGCCAGCACAGATAAGATCTGAAAGGTCCCTTCCAACCTAGACAATTCTATGATTCTACATTTACCAAGGATAATACCTCCAAAAGTTACCAGCACAACTTTGGTAGAAGAAATCTGAAGTGTAAAAAAATACTGTGAACAAAACTTTAATCCACTGAACAGATAAGAGTAATATTTGAAAGATATTTTGCCCCAGAGTATTTCTCTCACCTACAAACACACTCGTCTCATAAACAAGCAATCTCATTATCATACCATGAAGAGGTACCAAATCCTCATTAAATTGGCTCTCTCTCCCACAAGACCATAGGTTGGAGTTTTTGTGAAATTCTCCCTAAGAGGATATTTATGAAATTTAGACCCAAAGCAATGGAAGGTCTCAGATTTTAGTAGCAAAAGCCACATATTTTACCTCTAATTTAATTTTCAAGGATTCTCACTGATTTTTACTAAATCCATTTATAGCCCTCTCTTATGCAAACAAACTACACTTTGCTGAGCTGTACTTCAGATCAACAGGCAGCCATTAGATCAGGTTTTTGCATTACCTTATACTACTCCTTTCAGTTTTTCATTCCTTTCCTTAACTCACAGGCATAAAAGCATAGGGCAAATTTCCACACACAAGCAAAGACAACAGTACAGCCAACAAGCTTGTGAAAGACCTATTCCTATCTCAGGTTCACCATTCTAATAGATATAAATAAACATATTGGAAGGAATTCTGTTTTTCTGTTTTGCAAATATATAAGATGCTAAAATCTTTATCGACAAAGTCAAGTGCGTCTTTTGAAGCAAGGGCTTCTAGTAGGTTATAATGGCAATCTTTCTGCAAGACGAATGGCAAACCTCATGCAACTTTGGCAGCTTTTCCTCCCCAAATGCTAAAAGCCTCAAATATGACTCTTTGTGCCACAAACCCACCAACACATCCCACAATACATTTATGAGTAGTTTTTGCAAGATAACATTCAGGTCTTATTTCACTTGCACTTCTAAACTCGTATCTAAGGAACAAAACCAGGCAAACCCAGAGATGACCTGCTTAAAGCCAAAGTGACTATCAACATTTATTCAAAACACTTTCCTTGACTGTTCGCTTTCTTTCACAATTCCAAGTTGCCTAGGACACAACAAAAGCAAGCAAAGCACTGGTTTTGAAGCCATGTGAGAAAAAGAACCATTAGACACAAGGAAGTCTAAATGAGGAGCAACGATACTATCAGAATACCGCCTACTTAAAGTAGCTAGAGCATTAATCTTCCATAGCCCACAATTCTTCACACTCTCAGGTATCACGTCTGAGTTTTGCTTTATATTGTTATTCACAGATTCATATTCACTGAATGCATATACTAAAATCTTATCTGTCTCAAAGAAGCTGGAATTTTACACAGAGTAAAGATTGTTTGGATGCAGAGTACAGGAGATTAAAGGACCTACATCCTTCAGACACATGCTGAATGGATTTATAGTTCTTTATGATAAAAGTGAGTCAGAATAAAGAGTTTAGCATGCGTGCAATGGAACACTGCTCCAAGTAAAAAGCAGAGTAAAGAAAGAAAAAAAAGCACAATAACACAAATCTGTGTGAGAACATGAAGGTGAGAGATGACATAGAAATTTATACATAAATGCAAGTTAACTGAATTTCAACAGGAAGAAATTTAACTTTAAGCAAAATGCTTAAACAACACCAAAGAAAGGACATGCATAGAAGCAAATGAGATAGCATAGCCCAGAAAATTCCGAGAGGACAGATTTAGCTGCAATACTGTGGAGATCATGAAAGAAAAGAGCAGGATGGAAACCACAGCAAAGAAAGAAAATATCCTTATCCATATGGAAGACTAATTGAGACACTGGAATTGTGTGACGTGGAATACTTTGGTCATACATGATATAAGCAAGGAACAGTAAGAAAAGCTAAACAACATAAGCCATTTTTTAAATATCCAGCAACAAGAATATCTGCAAGATGAAAGAACAGGAAAATTGAAGAGGGAAATGGTACGGAGAGACATGATGAACTGAGAATCTAAGAGGTGACTATCATTTTTTTAAAAATGCAAGTGAGATAAACCTGGAAACTGCTAGCCAAGAAAGCTAAGCTATAACATGCCCCAAGAAAGTGGTGACAGCTAAGGACAGATTTGCAGGAAATTGCAGGAACAGAGAAAGGAAAAATACATGAGAAAAAGAACCAGAACAGAATATGCCAGTGTCAGATGGAAAACATGCTCCAAGACAACGGAATGATCAAATGCTGAACAAAGACAAAGACAGATAAGATTTCACAAAAAAAAAAAAAAAAAAAAAAACACAAAAAAATCAACAACAATAACAACAACAAAAAAAACCAGTGAGTGAAAAAAAAAGCAGTGNAACAACAAAAAAAAACACACACAAAAAAAAAATCAGAAAAACACCCAGAGGAAAATATTGTAACTTAAATTCTCTAGTTTATTTCAGACTAAAGATATACTAATAGGTTTTATGCATTTATGTATACACAATCATGTGATTTTAATTGTATACATCTCTTAGGATGTTCATAAAGGTTTACTCACTGAAAAGATAACCTAAATCAAATTGTGTTAACTCAAATTTACCAAAACAAGGTAAATGAAAGACTCTGATTTTTACTCCACAACTTATTTTTGACCATCAAAAAATGGTGCATATTAAAGATACAATTTTTTGTTTCTAAGTTTTCACAATACTTCTGATTCTGCCTCTAGTCTTGATCTCACTGCTCGTACTCTGCAAAACTGATACTTTTTGCCTCTTCCGAGTTACAGGTCCAAGCGGGCATGAACAGGGAGACATTTATTTTCTGTTTCACTGAGACCTTCCTTTAGCTTTCCTCATTTCTCACACCTCCCTTTGAGGCTAAACAAGGAAACAATAGATGGATGCCAAAATAAATGCACCCTTTAGCTCAAGAAAAGGAATGAGAGAATTTGAACTATCAATTTCTAGCTCTCACTTCATCATATTTTGAAGAATCAAGATTTAAATAAATTACATGCAGATCATGTCTATAATGTCAATAGTACATAACAGAAATCTAACAAGTTCCTGAAATCTTTTCGATAGTAAATTATGCACTAGTTTCTTGAAACATATTACATTCAGGAACACAGACTGGTTTGCAATAAACTCTAGTTTCCCCATACTAAAACTACAAAGAAGTCAGTTATCACTGAAGGAAGAACATTTTAATTCACTTGGCACTACAAATATAATTTTATTACTACTAATACAGGACTATTAACATTAGGAAGAAAAAAAAACTATAAAGAAAGGGATGGAGTAAGCATGCCTGAATTTATCTGTTGTCTCATGTAAACAGTTTTAGTCTAGTTCATTCTTGTGCATTAACTATCACAGGCAGAATAATTTTGAATGGGTTCTTACCTCACCGATATTTGAATCGGTTATTTGTCCTTGCATACTCATTAATTTAATCAGCTTATCCTTTATGTTGGGTGGCAATGACTTAATATCTGCAGCATATCTGGGAAGGTTCTTTGTCAAACACTGAAGGCATCTGAAAAAAAGAAGAGAAAAGTTACAGTATAGTTAAAACAAGGCACTACGTATTACAAGTAGATCAATCAAGCTATAAGATATCATTTTCAGCATCCAGCTATGCTACCTTCAAATCATATCAGCTCCAGCTGATCCATGCTACCACAAATTCAGTTGTCGTCCTTTGGAGCCAATCAACTGATACTTCTGTGCAAGTGCTCTCCAATCAACTGTAGGCAAAAATCGAAGCCTCATTCACTATTATCACCAACCCAGATCACTAACTGAGTTTGCTGGTACTCTATTCACAAGCTCCAAGAGAAGTTTTTTCACCAGCTAAGCCTCCACTCTGTAGGCCGTAAAATCTTTAGTTGGGATAGCTAGCTTGAGAGAGGGGACATCCCTCTTTCAACTCAGTAAAAAACATTAAGAAGATATCTCCAGATGTACTATTTTGTTCACTGTCTGGTTTGTAGTACTAGTCTGTTAATATAAATTGTGCTGTGTAATGCTCTGCTCACATTTTTAATAACCCCGTGCTTAAAACTACACCTGATCATAAAGGATTGTCATCTGAGGCAGAATTTTTTCTGTCTTAGTGGGCTCCAGGAAATCCCAGATCAACAAGTTCATGGTCCTTTGCAAAGCAGACTAGATAAATTAACTAGTGGACCCATTTGGATATTTACAAGGTATTCAAACAGCCTCATCAGTAATTCAAGAAATTCAAGAAATAAAGCTGCCCTGGGATGAGAAGGAAGGTATTCAAACAGTTGGTTAAAATCCTATCACAATCAGAAGCATTGATTGGTTTGACCCAGTATAGCCTGTTTGGTTTTTTAATAGCAGGTTTTTTGTTACTCCTCTTTCCCCTACCCCCTACATGGTTATTTGTCAGAATGATTTATAGAATCACAGAATTGCCTAGGTTGGAAAGATCTTTCAGATCATCGAGTCCAACCATCAATCTAATACTGTCAAAAAACATCACCAAACCATGTTGCTATCAACCTGAAGCAAACAGTCTCACAATATACACCGGGCAAGAGATTTTGAACTAACAACAACGCTGGCATACACTGCACTTTCTATCCCTTATAAACATCCCGTTCTCTGGAAATCTTTTGTATTTGTGTTCAAAATTGTTTCCTTATTCCCCTTGCCTGATACTGAAATTTGACTTTCGTTTCCATTATGAGATACTGCTGCAAGAGAAATCGCAAACAAATCTCAAAGACAGACAGGGCTTAAATACTCATCTGAAAAGGAGGGACTAGGCAGAAATAAATACTATCACAGAATGTTGGGTGATGCTTTGAGACAGGATTTGAAATCCTACAGTATTATCTGTGTGAATGCAACATAAAGGAATCATTTCAGTAAGAACACATTCTTAAGAGATTCCTGATAGAACAGAGCTTTCTCAGAAAAAAACATTAAGAACTTCACTTAAGCAAAATAGAACAAAGAGATCAGTATTATCCAAATATATGTGGAACAACACTCAGATGGAACACTTGAAATAATTGTTTTCAAGGTCAAATATTCAGAAGAGTATTTACTTATGCAATATTGAATACTACAGACTGAACATTAATCATGCAATCCTATTTTTTCATGATTCCTAAGACATTTTCATTTATCACAGGATACATAAAATGTGAATGTCCCAAGCTCTGCAACTTAAAATGACAATCATACAATTTATGGATGGCTTCTAAGCATTCTGACCTTCAAAACAATCACCAGTCATTAATATGCTAGAAGACAACTGTTGGTCCTTAAGGAAGGAACTGCAACTCTTTGAAAGGAGATTTTATTATCAAAAAACCAAAATTGCCTAGGTAACTGAGGAACTAGAACTAGAGTGAAGCTAACCAATGTGAGAAACGCCAGCTCGCACATAGAATGTAAGATAAAATTGAAGCAAAAGTTAAAAACAAAGTATTAAAGGGGTTTATTAAAAATTTGTGAAACAGTGCTGAATCAGGTGCATCTCCAGGCAGATGCACAATTTTTCTTTTCATATTTAGGTTTATATATACATTTTATGCCAGCCGCTTTGCTCTTGTGTCCTCTCTCATTGGCTGAGAAGTTAGACCTCATATTCTTCCCGACCGCTTAACCTATTAGAGATTGAATTTACACCTTTTTACCTTGTAAGGTCTTAATGCTCCTACTCCAAGAAGTCACCTAAACACACCTTTGATTAGTTGATTAGACTACAAGTTGTCCCACAGTCTTTTGCCCCTTCACTGTCCATTGTTAGTAACTACAAGCACTCTGGTGGCCATTTACTTGATCAGGTGGTCATATCTTCCTCTTCATCGGTTGTCCTTTAGATGAACCTAGCCCATTTGTTAGCCTTCACAGCCCCTTTGACGATGTTATGTTCAATCCTGGTTGTCTTTGGCCTTGGTGATGCTCCCCTATTCTTTAAGTTCCTGTTTTGAAGGTTGCTTTTTCCCCCCACTTTGTTTCCTTTGCTCAAATAACATCCTTTCCTTTACTCAGATAACATTCTACTGAACAAACATAGTATTCAGTAGCACAAGGATATTGATGATTTATCAGGAAAGGCCAATCTATGAGACTCTACTATCTCTAGGCCCCTTTCAGGATGTACATCCTGACTAAAGGATATAAAGTAGCTGAAGCAAAACTTCAAACCCCTTTCTCACACCAACATCCAGAGATAACTGAAGAGATAACACTCTCTGACCTAGGAAATGCCAAGACTATAAAAAGAATCACACTACAGCAAAACTAGACTGTAGTGAGTTGAAATCGGGGAGGAAGGATAATTCCTCATTGCCCCCCTCTTGCTAAGAAACTTAACATGAGTTCATACAAGTGAGGGAGTTCTTAGAATTGGAGGTTGTATTATCTATTGATCATAGCTACTTCGATCAGATTCCCTAGGCCAACCTTCCTTTTCTAAATCCTATCCAAAATTTTGAAAGAAAACATTACTGTCCTACAAAAAATTTTGCTTTTGTAGAATCAACATTTTTCCATCAACTTACCTTAGTAGTAAGTTCAGAGTAGTTACTATAATTGCATAGTAACTTTCCCTACTGTAGTTGGCCTCTATACTTTTATGGGATCTAGAAACACACAATAACTAAAATTGATAAGTGAAGAGTATAATGCATTCACCTGGCAGACAGGTTTTGTCCCACCCCAATTTGAAAGTTAGGACTTTAGGAAGACCCTTCTGATGAGTTGTGAGGTTCAGGTTGGATGCCCTTGCTTTCTATATTCCCTCTCAAAAAGGAGTCCAGGTGTGGCTGGATCCAATCTTAGCCTCTGACTGTAAAGAAGAGTTCAGACCCCAGGTTCTGTCACTGTCAGTTTAATACAGCTTGAGCTGGGTGCTTCCAAAGAGGGACCCCCTCAACTTGTTTCCTGTGCCTCACAAAAATAAAGCCTCACAAGCTATGACATAAGCTGTTCATGCACCTCTTACACACGACAAATGCATTTCTTTTACCCAATCAAATTGTTCAATGGTTACATGTCCTCTTCAACGACAGGAATTTTGATGCAGAAGCCTTTACCTTCTTACACAGTTTCACAATATTACTGTCTCTTTTGCACCTGGATCTCATCCATCTTCTGCTGACTCTGGGTAGAATGGACCTTTTCTTCATTTCCAAGAATTACAGCTCCCTCTCCTTTGATCACAAAGGTCACTGTAATTCATATTCCTAAGTCTTCATTAATATTGCTTATACAATTTCATTGTGTTAGCTAAGTTACAATATATCAAAGTCAAGCAAAACTACTAGCTATTCTTCTTCGACTAAGAAAGAACTCAGCCTAAGTCACTATGGTGCCAGGTTACAGCCTGCAGCCTAACGCTTCACCAACTCATGCTAAGTTAGTTACGAATGCTAACCAAAGCACATGATTCGTATAATTAAATTTAAGATTACTTTAGGTCCCAATACAGATGCTACAATCGGATAAATGGCAAATAACAAAGCAGCTACATCTTCCTGCATTCTTTAGGGTTAGATAATTTATATTCATAGTAAGACCATAAAAAGCAGCTCTGTTTTGAAACCGATGTGTACTTCCATCCTACATATTTTTCATGCAGGTGAGTACCCACCTACAAATATTCTGATGCCTTTATAAGACCCTAGTTTTCCCAAATACTGACAGGTCATGTAATGCATCAGTCTGCAATAGGCTGGCCACCTGTTACAAATACCTGTTACACAGGAGCCATCTATCAACAACACAAGGAACAATCAAACCTAAGCAATACGGCAACTTACACGCACTGCACACTTCTTTATCATGGTAGTGACAATTTTAATTAAAACACCTTTAAATTTGATGCTTGTGTTGCTTTAAGAGTCTCATTTTTGATGGTAGAAACTCTCTTGGTGCTGAGCTTTTACTTAGGCATTAACAAGTCAGTATAAAACACCTGCCAAGGGCTCTGAGAGATTTGTAGCAGCAGCCTCCTACAACTGTGACAGCTAAAGCTGTTACCTGCCCCAGCTGTCCTCTCTGTAACTCCAGCAAGTGATGGCGCTGCCAGGCACCCACTCTATTTGGCATGCCCTGCAACTCCTACGCTGTCAGTTTTCAACCAAGCATAACTGTAAACCAGAGACAAATTTGGTGGACCTCAATAAGCTGGGCTTAGGACTGCATCAGCTAGGAGTGCTTGTGTAAACTGGTCATTTCTCATCTTGGGAACAGTAACTTCAGGAAACAGAAGCTAATATAAGATACAACTTGAGCAAAATGAAAGAACGTTCCTACATATTTTTTCAGTATGATGCTGTTGTGTATGTGACCTTTGGAGCACTAACTTTTCTTTTGGGGCATGGAGTAAAGGCTAGCAAATGGCAGACAAGCAGCAGGTGCCATCAATTGGCAGAAAAACCTTAATAAATGCACTTTCTGTTAGGTTTGGAGATTTTGAAAATAAGGGCCTTATTGAAAGGATTGCTCACCACACGAACAGATTTGTTTCAGTTTTCAGTTTCTGCTCTAAGTTCTGCTAGTTAAACAATAAGCCCAAGGGTTAACGTAACTAAGAAGCTTAGAGCAGCCTGGCATAAATAGATGTCCATCACCTGACTGCTCTAAGACAAGAAACAATACACTAAAACTAGACACATTTGTTAAATAGTTGTGAAATTATTAGTTTCAAGTATTAGTCTTACTGGTATAATAATTATAGTGCTATATTAATACAGAAAATCACTGCAGCAGTACTAATGGAGTAATGTGAAAAAGATTAGAATTCATTCAAGAGTAGAAACTGCTTATAGTATCAAGTGCGACAGCACACCGAAAGAGAAATTACTAGGACTAAGATCCAAGGTTAATCACAAAAACATAAGCATGTAGTGTAATGTATGTCTTAAACATCATTTTAACAGATTAATCACACACAAGAAAAAAAAAAAACAACCCAAAAACATGGGTTTAGCTTTGAAAAAAAAAAAGAAAAAAGCCATTAGCAAGATAAAATCATTGTAATTAATTTCTACTAGCAGTCCAGCTGTCATTACACACCACTAGAACCAAATGTAAAGTCCACACAGAGGCTGAAAAGGCAAGTTCCCCCCCTTGTCTCCCCAACCACTTTTTTTACTGTGCTTTCCTCACACTGCCTCTGAAATTCACAGCTGCACAGCAAGCTGTTCAGCATCTGATCTGAATGAAAATTCCCATAACTAAATGTGTGAGGTTACAGAAATAATATTGCCAAAACAAGTGGCTGAGGGCAGGGGGCAGCAGCAGCCAAGACTTAAGCCAAGTTAGATTTATCATATAGCCACAGCTCTGGACAACTTTTTTGCAACAGAACCTTGTCTGGCATCGGAATGCCACCAAATCACAGCAAATTAAACTCATACTGATTAAAGCCTCTGGAAAATTCAAAATATTAAGGCTCTATAATCTGCACCATAGCACAGATTTAAGCAAGGAAAAAAGCAAGACTTCCAGTGTGGAAGCACATTTAAAAAACCCCTCTAAAGTTAGCACAGTATAAGTGTGACCATAGCAGGTCACTGCAGAAGACACTCTAACAAGGAGACAGCGATTTCTAGCATAATTTGGGCAGTTTAATCACAGGCCTTGGCGGCAGATCACCTTCAACATTGTGATCACCTTCAACTCATTCCTCTGGAGACATGCAAGAATGAAATGCCTCCACCTAACCCTAGTAATTGCTGGATGAGCTTGGCTGACTGACTGTAACAGAGAAGCCTGTACGTGGCTCTGGCTCAGTACAAGCAGATTACACCATCCACATTATTTGTCTTGAGATTAAGCATCGTATCTACATGTAATGTTCCTTTACTCAACTGCAGAAGTGAAGAATAGTTGTTTACTTGTAAAAAAATTTTATCAAAGCTCTAAAGACCACAATGAGTGCGAACCTCAGCACAGACAGGATCTGTGCAGCGTGCCAATCAACGGGAAAGGGCTTGTCTCATGCTCAGACAGCCGGGGTGCTCAGCATCAAAGGGATATAAGACTCACGTTTTCTACTATTACTATCGTTCATACAATAAACCAGTTAATTAGCCTTGAGAGCCCATGCCTTTCTTCCTGAGATCCTATATGAACCAACATCTCCCTGCTGCAAAACAGGGTTTGGCTATGGTGAGTTAAATGGACTTTCTGAACCTTTCGGGGGGTTATGAGTGCCCCTACCATGTGACCAACCATGCCCCCTCCTATGATGGATGCTTACTGAGTCACACAAATGGGCAAGCGGTCCTTTGTCATACAAGGGCACACATTTCAATTACATGATAAATACATATTTATCACATTTTGGCCACTGGGTAAGTGGTAAGTTTCTGTCAATTCAACCTGAAGGAGGCAGATTGTTTACCTACTGAAGTACATAAAACCAGTTGTATCCAAAAACTTAATGCAAATTTAAGATATTTTTTTTTCTCTTGAAGCAACTAAGTGGCTAATGCAGTCATGCTTGAAGAGGACATGCAACTCTAGACTGACTATTTGATTGACATTTGCTGAAAATACTCCAAACTCAATGCAGATATGCAGCTCAATGTGAGACATGCCAAATCTTCCAGTTCCATTTAACTGTCCCATGACACAGCTTTTTATAGTTAGCTGGAGAGCATTTTTATTATTATTTATTGCATTCTATTGCAGTTAATTTATTAACTGCATTCTTTTCAAAAAGCCAGTTGATATTCTCAGAGTACATTACTAATCTGCAGTTTAAACAATTAAGCATTTAAATCACATATGCTTTCACTGTTATGGTACTTCATACAAAATAAAACTTATTGGCTACACCAGGGCAACTATAATCTTATCTTCAGTGCTTTAAAAGAATAATCTAAGACTAATCGTATTGTTTGCTAGCTATTTTCCTTTTGTCTATCAAACCAAGTATTTTATCTCTATGTTGTCTCTAAGTCCCTCCTAAACGCTCAAGTGAAAAACTGGGAGCAAAACACCATTTAGGGGATTCACTGGGGCCAAGTGAAGCCAGAGATCCTCAACCATCCCTCCACATCCAGACCTGTCAGGGATTTTCCTGTTATCTACCTGCCGACCCCTGTCAGCCCACCAAACCCTATCACCTGTCCTGCCGCTCCGGCCGAATTCTGCCAAACCCTGCCACCGCCACCGCCACCACCAAT
>VZRU01021067.1:18715-57162 GCA_013398155.1 Pedionomus torquatus | reverse complement strand
GCGCAACGGTTCCGAAATGGCGGCGGCTCCCTCCGCCGGGCGGGCATGACGGGAGATGTAGTCCTGGGGTCGCCTCGGGGGTCGTGCCGGGAGAAACGGCGGGAGAACCTCGTGAGAGCGGCCTGAAATAGTGTGAACCCCCCCCAGATCTCCCCAAAAGAGCCGTCTCACCCCGCTTACAGCGCTTAATACTTGGGGCAGAGCATCCTCCCGAGCCTGGTAGAGGGGATCTTAGGGCTTTTAGGAGCACAGGCAAGGCCCACAGTTGTTTTAAACACCGCTGCCCACAGCTGCCTTCAGTTTTCCTAATACCCATTAATCTATAGGCACAAAAGCCTCCTGGCTGCCAGATTTTTCTACCTGCACTTGATTTTCTCCCTCTTTTTTTCTTTCCCCCTCCATCTTTTTACATTTCTGGCTGGATAGTGTGATATAGATTGAGACTGCACAGTCCTTAGGCGCTAACCACATAATTAGCATATAATCACCAGGTCGTTATCCTCAAACCCAAGACCCCCGTCACCTCCCCCTACTGAAAAAAAAACAAAACACAACCAAGTGATCTGCTAAGTTTAGGAAAACCCTGTTCTCACACAATTAACCGAAGGAGCCGTATCTATGAGAAACATGGGTTGTTGATGGCGGTTAACTTTGGCAAAGTCAACGACTGAAACAGCTGAATGAACAGATAAACCGCCAGGGTGCTGATGCTGCAAAAACTTACAAGATGTGCTTTTTTATGCTTGGATGATTAGAAATATGCATTAGTAGGGAACCGGACGGTTCATATCGGACCCTTCTAGTGTAAACTAGAGAACCCCTGTGAGAAATGGGTTTAAAGTTTTGCTTCAGCTACTTTGTATCCTCTGGTCAAAATATACATCCTAAGAACTGCCTTGAGTGAGCAGATTCTCAGGACTGGCCTGCTGATAAAGTTGTCAATACCTTTTTCCTGGTCAGAATATACATCCTGAGAACTGCCTTGAGTGAGCAGATTCTCAGGACTGGCCTGCTGATAAAGTTGTCAATACCTTTTTCCTGGTCAGAATATACATCCTGAGAACTGCCTTGAGTTAGCAGATTCCCCTGACTGGCCTTCTCTGGTAAAATTGTCAATACCCTTTTCCTGGTCGGAATATACATCCTGAGAACTTCCTTGAGTTAGCAGATGCCCAGGACTGGCCTTCTCAGATAAAATCTCCAATACTTTTGTACTATTGAATACCGTGATTAACAGATGTTGTCTGGGCATGAGAGATAAAGAAGTGCAAACTGAAACAAGTTAAGTGGTCGGGAAGGATGTGAGCTCTGACCTCTCAACCAATGAGATAGGAAACAGGAACGTAAATGGCCGGGATAAAATGTATAAAACTCCCAAAAATAATGACAGAATTTGTGCATTTAGCCTGGAGATGCATCTGATACATCGCTGTTTCGAAAATTTCCAATAAATCCTTTTGTACTTTGTTTGTAACCTTTGCTTCGATGACTTTGTCCTCTTTTACATTTTACAAGTGAGCCGTCCTTTCTCATGCCCCTAAAGAAAAACTGCTTGAATGTGCCCAGTTTGGCTGGGACACCTCATGCACAGGAATCAATATTCTCCTTTGTAATTCTATTCAGTCATCAAAGCCCAGCTGCGAATTTCATAACAAAAGCAGGAGACACACAAAGCCCAAAAGAACAATATTTGTTTCAGCTTTCCCCTCTGCAGCACAAGCAAGGTGTCCTCAAGGAGCCTGGGAGGCAGGGAGGCCACAGGAGGAGACTGGCCTCAGCCACCACGGAGGAATCTTTGTCCTTAAGGAAACGCAGGAGAGACCTGAGTTTTCCTGAGTGGCTGGTGGCTTGGAGGGCTTGTTCCCTGGAATGACACGACATGGCCACAAGCAAGAGGAAAAGTGATGCTTGTGAAGAGGGTGGCAAGAAGGAGAAGTTTCATAGAGCACATATGGAGCCTGTGACTTTTTTCTCTATTACATCAAAATAGCTCATGGGATTCTTGACACTTTAGGGAAACGTTTTTCCCAACAAAACACCTTTGCAACTAAATGCATTAAAACTATTTATTTTAGCATTGGGAAGGCAGAAACCACCATGCTGGTGGGAGGTGCTGGGTTGAGTAGGGAGGGCTGGCAAGCCTCCATAGAGATCCCTTTCCTGCCATCAGGAGGCATGATCAGACTGTGTGGTGCTTGGTACTGGCAAATTCCTTGTGCTTGCTTGATGAACCTAACCAGCAGACACCTCTGGCTGACCAGCCACAGCTTCTCTTGCTGATTTTCACAAGATTCCTTTTATCACATTAGCTTCTCCCATCTGCTGGTCTGGCAGTGGGTAGAGGCCAGTGGGCAGCAATGGGGCTTGGGTTGTGCTGATGGTAGACTTACTTTTCCTCAGCTTGTGGGCTGGAAATAGTTACTAGCCCAGTTACAGCCTTTAACCATTTAACCTCAGGAGTTGCTATTGAAGCAGCTCATGAACTGACAATCTTCACACAACCTGTTCTGTATCTTAAACTGGAACTGCCACCAGGCTTTCTCAGGGAGCAGTTATGTGCATGCTCTTAGACCAATTTGACTGCAGGCAGCTACAGAAAGGACTTCAGTCACAACAACCTAAATATGGTCAGAAACTGTACTGATAAAACACCAGGCTGTAACCTGTGATTCAGGAAGTGCATGGACATAGACTCTCTGCAACTCTGCTCTTAGTAGATCAGGCCTCAGCTTGTACTGGTACATGAGGTTATTTCTCCCCAGGTGCAGGACAGCATTTTGCTGAATTTCATGAGGTTCTTTTCTGGCCATTTCTCCAACCTGTCGGTTGTCTGCATTCAGAGGCACATCACCAAGAACTGCTGTTCTCCATTTTGGATCATCTGCTAACTTGATCTTTTCTCCATTATCAAGGTCATTAATGAAGATATTGAGTGGTATGATTGTGTTATGGAGTGGTATGGTGTTGACTACAATGGACTGGTCTCCAGCTTGTCTTTGTGCTGCTGATCACAACACTTTGAAACCAGAAGTTCAGGCTGTTTCCAGTCTACCTTGCTACACAGTTATCCAGCCCATACTGGACAGCAAGCTGATCTATCTCTACAGCATCCTGATGAAGATGTCACTGTTCATTGCAAGGGGTGTTGGACTAGATGACCATTAAAGGTCCTTTCTAACCCAAACTATTACATGGTTGTCGTGGTTTCAGCCAAATTTACCAAAACCTGAGTGACAGAGGCTCCCCGCTCCCCCCTCCCCCCCTTTGGGTAAAGAGAGGAGAGGAAGGAGTTAAAGAGATTCAAGAGTTTAGAACAAACGAAACTACTTTAATGAAAATATAAGTAATATAATAAAAAGGAAATTTAGGAAAAAGGGAGTATACAGTATATACAAAACCGTATCAAGCTCCCAGGATGACGACCACGTCACCAGCAGGCTTCAGGAAAAGTCCCAAACTGGACCCAGCGACCGACAGGAGCTGGGCTTCAGATCCGGAGCCAGGAACGCCGAGATCGGGATCAGAGGCAGATGAACAGGCAGGGCCCTCCTTGGACGTCAGCCATCAAAGACGAAGGGGAAAGAAGAGGCAGAAAGAAGAGCCGGAAAGAAGAAGAGGAGAGACTTGACCTGTTGATCCTTCAGCTTTTATAGGGGGGGCATGATGCTGATGGGATGGAATACCCCTGTTGGTCAGTCCTGGGTCACCTGTCCTGTCCGCTCCTCCTTGAAGGCGGGACCCTCCGACGGGCGAACGACGAAAATTATCTGACCTTGGTTCTTCCAGCAATAAGTCTAAACAAGGGCCTCTCTGCATACCATCCCTTGGTATAATCAGGTCTTATCACTGTGAGACGGAACAGCTCTGAACAATGTGCTGTTAATTTCAGAGTTTAGCTAGTTAGAAGAGGCCTAGCTAAGAAAGTAAAACTGTAAAACAGAAAATTGGTTCATTTTACCTCAAACCAGGACAATGGTTCTATTCCATGATTCAGTGACTCCAGACTTCATCAGGTTATCTATGATGTTATCAGACTGCCAAAAGCCTTATTAAAATAAACACCTCCCCTCTACTACCCTTATCTACCAAGTCAATCATCTCGTCGCAGAAGGCTATGAAGTTAGTGAAATACAATTTCATCTTCATGCTGACTACTCCCAGTGACCTTGTCTTTCATGTGTTTGGCAATGGGTTTGGGGAGTATTTCCTCCATTGTCTTCCCAGGGATTGATGTGAGGCTGTAGTTCCCTAAGTCCTCCTCATTACTGCATTCTCTCAGGAACATCTAGACCTTTCAAAGATAATCAAGAGAGGCTTCACAATGACATCAGCCAGATCACTTAGTACTCACAGATATATACCATCAGATCACCTGGATTTGTTGAGGAATGGTTGTGGGAGCAGGGCCATGGCTCCATCGAAGCACTGTACAAGCAATCCTCTGTTTAGGCCCGAGTGGAAAAGTACTGTCAGAAGTGCAAGTCACAGTGAAAAAGGGAAAATTAGATACAAGGTCACAGCGACCTTGCTGGACTTGTAGTCAAGATAAGAAGAAGCNCTTGATGGACTTGTAGACAAGATAAGAAGAAGCTTCCCCGCCAAGAAAGAGGAAGAACCCTAGCCCTGAAGCCGCAAGTAAGAGGACTATGCAAATGTAACCTGTAGCACAGTAGCCAATCACTGTATGACTAGTAGGCATAATTACTAAAGATTGTATAAAAGGACTGAGCTATCCCAATAAAGTCAAAGTTTGCTTTATCACTCAAATTGAGTCGGCTACATGTCTTCCCTCGCTGAACTCTGACATGGATTTTTTTGTCTTGTTTGGCAATTCCCTAGTTTTATCCTGCTCCACAAAAAGCAAGTCTTCCTTCCTCTAGACTCCACTCCCAGCTTCTTGTGAAAATTAACCCTGTCTCAGCCAGAACCAGGACATTATCCACCTATTATTTTATGCCATCTATGTCGTGCCCTTTGGAAAGTGTCTTACACTTTCCACTTAATCACAACCACTTTTCCCTGTCTTTGATACATATATACACACACACAGATGTCATTCCCTTAGTCTATAGATCATCTCTCTAAAATGTCCGTTGGCTTTATTTAATCCACGCTCCACCTGTCATAACTGTCTTTCAGGGCAGGGGAGGTGGTGATTGAGATAGATGACTGGGCCAAAAAATCAGAAAGAATCTGTAGGATTTTGGTCCAAGGCATTACAAAGCTCTGCTCTACATTACACCCCAACAAATGTTAGCTGAAGTTAGTCCACAACAGAAAACTGAAAGAATCACAGGCTAAAATAGTGTGACTGTACACATGCCCATACCTATTCATGGTTGATTAATCTGGAGAAAAAGAGGCTGAAGGGAGACCTTATCACTTGCTACAGCTGCCTGAAAGGAGATTGCAGCAAGGTGGGTGTTGGTCTTTTTTTCCCAAGGAACAAGTGATAAGATGAGAGGAAATAGCCTCAGGCTGCACCAAGGGAAGTTTAGATTAGATATCAGGAAAAAATTCTTCACCAAAGGGGTTATCAGACATTGAAACAGGCTGGCCATGACAGCGGTTGAGTCCCCATCCCTGGTGGTATTTAAAAAAACCCATAGACGTTGTTCTTAGGGACATGTTTTAGTGGTAGACTTGGCAGTATTTGGTTTATGGTTCAATTTGATGGTCTTAAGGGTCTGTCATGGTTTCAGCTGGTATGAGTTCTTTCTTACTAGCAGCTGGTATAGCACTATGTTTCGGATTTGGGATGAGAATAGTGTTGATAGCACAGTAGTGGTTTTGGTTGTTGCTAAGCAACAAGGCCTTTTCTGCTCCTCAAGTTGCCCTGGGAGGAGACAGCTGACCCCAGGATAGTCCATACCATATACCATCATACTCAGCACATATAGTTGGGGGAAGAAGAGAGAAAGAGGGGACATTTGGAGTTATGGTTTTTTGTCTCCTCAAGTAACCAGTATACTTGATGAAGCTCTGCTCTCCTAGAAATGGCTGAATACCTGCCTGCTGATGGTGGGTAGTGAAATATTTCCTTGTTTCACTTTGCTTGTGTGCATAGCTCTTGCTCCACTCATTAAACCGTCTTTGGTTCCACCAGCAAGTTTTTTCACTTTTACTCTTCTGATTCTATCTCCCATCACGCCAGAGGTGGGAGGAGAATTGGGAGTGGAGTGAGCAAGCAGCTGCATGGTCCTTAGTTACCAGCTGGGATTAAACCACAAGAAGGCTTTTTCCAACCTAAATGATTCTATGGATGCGTTGCCAATGATTCCATTAAGGGCCTCCTGCAGGGATAGCTCAAGCAGCCACACAATGGAAATGGAAACACTATTTTTACAGCAACAGTTTCTACTAGGAAGACCACATGGGGCCACTCCATGAACCACTCTTCTAGGAACTGTATTGTTTAATCACATGTCCACACCTAGGAAAAACACTTCCCCTTGGAGATATCCCTATATCTCCTGTGGATGAACTTCCTCTTATGGCAAGTTAATAGATTGACACAAGATACATATATGTTTGCAGATGGAAGACTTCAAGTTTTTACATTTCTTGCATCTTCAACAAATACCTGTGCCTCATCTAGAGGACATAGCATGAAAATGGTGGGTTAGGTATGAACCTACATCAAACTGGAGTTCCATCTGAAAAAGTGCTCTCTGATCTGTGTGGGCAACTACCCTATATCAGGTTATCAAACTCAAGAGTAATATTAGCTAAAGGAGCTGGAGCATAGTGTAAAGAGGTAACACTCCCGTTTTCCTCCATTATCATAGGTTGGCTCATCATGCTTTATAGTCATGTACTGTGATAAGTAGCTAAGGGCTAATTTGCTAATCAAACAGTGCTAAAGGAACATCTCATGTAACTAACAGGTAAGGTGTTAAACAAACTTTACTAAGGGGAACAAGCTCATTGCCACAGACTCAAGAACATCATGTGTAAGGAGGGGCTTAATCACAACACTGTCTAGAGTAAATGTTAAACCTCAATGTTATGTTACCATGGTGGTCTTAACCTCAAGGTAACCACAATGATTAGGACACCACGGTAACCTGTAAATGTCGCTTAACTACTTTTTGCGTCTAAACCGCTTCAAGTTAGAAACTGATGACAAGGAGACATGACCACAGCAGAGACTGAGGGCATATCAGGAAGACTGAAACCCACCATTAAGAAGATAAAAGGGACTGGTTAACTTGCTTGAATTTGTGAGCCCTTGGTGGAGCTGCATCTCCCCAGCCAACCAGCGCTGCTTTTGCTTTCCTACCTTAAATAAATGATTGATTGATTTGACTAAGACCTAAAATGTCTTGATTTACTTATAACATGTACTACAAGCACATGCCTTAGTAAGGGGCTTGGCAGCAAATTTTGAATGCTTGGCACATGCTCTAGTGCAAGGTTTAAACTGGACAAAGGCAATTTCTGCTTTGAATTTGGAGGTAAGCCCCTGTACACGACAGAACATTACTATCTTCTTCAACACTGCAAATGCTGCTCCAATCTTGAAAGCATGTGTTACTTCAATATAATGGATGAAAGAGCCAGCAGGAAGGACAGCATTTATCACCTCCAGGACTTAACACATCAAAAAAAAAAATAATTAAAAATATCTACTGGTGGTGCACAGCTAGCAGAGCTGTTTATTTCCCAGACAGAATGGGTGGAACACCTGATTCAAAGCATTATTGTAGGGATATGTTTATACATCTTTCTGTATGTGTTTATTACATGCCTCTAAATTACCGTCCACTACACCCCACAAGCCCAAAAGGACACCTCCAGCTTTGTCAGCCTCACCTTAAGATGCCCCTTGAGCAAAGGGGTAGAATGTGGGTCAATAGCAGAAGATTGGTGAGGATTATAAACGCACTCAAGTAACGTTTTTCTACACCCCAGCTGCAAGTATCTGCCATACAAATTGTTGGTTATCCTTGTGTGCTAGACAAGCACAACATCTGTGTTTAGATAACACAGGTCTGTGATAGACTTAGAGGCACCCTATCAGGCATGCTTGAAATTCCTGCCCTGCTACAGAGAAGATCAAAGCACAGTAGTAAAACTATGCCTACAGAAATCCTTGATAAACAGGCAAGATCAGCAGGATAAGCAATCCTCCAGCATGGACCAAGCTCCGTGGTGTCTGCGTGCTGCTTTAGGGATCCCCTGGCTAGCAAGGTAACAAAAATATAATCTTCACATTTCATCTGTGGTTTTGTGTTTGTTCCTGTATCCTGCCTCTCCCAATACACACAATTCCATATGGAAGCTCCTAAGCCCCATCCCTGCACACTTGAACAGCAGCTCTACTCCTTCTAGGTCACATGTCTTCACTTCCACCTCTTGTACGCTTTCTTTTCATGCTAGAGTTCAGTCAGGATCTCCTTGTTCATCCATGCAGGCCCTCCTACCACCTTTGCAGGTTTTCATGCACAATGGTATGGATCACTTTTAAGCTTGTAGGAAGGGAGTCTCTGGGGAGAAGAAAAAGCCACCAGCTCTCCTGGACCTCTCTTCAGGATCACAAATTGATTTATACAAGTAGGTCCATGAACCAGCTAAAACCTGGCTTCTTGAAGTCCCGGACCATGATCTGAGCTTCATTTCAAGGCTGCCCCAACCTTTGCATCCCTGATTACATCTCCAGCTTGCTTGTACAGATTACTTCTAGCAGAGCACCTCCCTGTGAGAAATGCCAGCTCACATGTAGAATGTAAGAGAGGACAAAGTCATCAAAGCAAAGGTTAAAAACAAAGTATTAAAGGGGTTTATTAAGAATTTATGAAACAGCGCTGAATTTGGTACATTCTGGGCAAACGCACACATTCCCTTTTCATTTTTAGATTTATATTTGTTTTATCCTGGCCTCTTATGTTTCTGTCTCCCCTCTCATTGGCTGAGAGGTTAGACCTCACATTCTTCCCGACCGCTTAATGTATTAGAGATTGAATTTACACCTTTTTACCTTGTAAGGTCTTAATGCGCCTACTCCAAGAAGTCACTATTCTGAACATATCCTTTGATTACTTGATTAAACTACAAGTTGTCCCACAGTCTTCTGCCCCATTCTATTATCCATTGTTAACAATTACAAGCACTCTGGTGGTCATATCTTCCTCTTCATCAGCTGTCCTTTAGAGGAACCTAGCCCACTTAGTAGCCTTCGCAGCCCTCTTGAATATGTTATGCCCAATCCTGGTTGTCTTTGGCCTTGGTGATGCTCCCCTATTCTTAAAGTTCCTGTTTTGAAGGTTGCTTTTTCCCCCCGCTTTGTTTCCTTTGCTCAAATAACATCCTTTCCTTTACTCAGATAACATTCTGCTGAACAAACATAGTATTCAGTAGCACAAGGATATTGATGATTTATCAGGAAAGGCCAGTCTATGAGACTCTACTATCTCTAGGCCCCTTTCAGGATGTACATCCTGACCAAAGGATATAAAGTAGCTGAAGCAAAACTTTAAACCCCTTTCTCACATCCCCTCATCAGCTCCTCAGTCTCCAACATTAAGGAGTTGTCAAAGCACTTCAAACTTCACTGGACAGCTTGTGTCCTGCAACAGACCCTGAGATAGCTAAAAATCCCTCCTTAAGATCCTCATTAATCCCCTATTGGGCCTGCAAACATGAGGCATCTAGTTCCCCAAGGAAGGCTTCATCTAGAAACCTCTTCTACATGAAGTATCTTCAGCAGATGTGCTCCACTGCCCATGTTGCTCTATCCATTAATTCCAAGCCATACATTCTTATCTGGCCCTAGGCATGGGCCCACACAATCCCACTGCCCTCTCACATAAAAAGCAACTTCCCTTTCTCGCCTTTCTAGCCCGTCCTTCCTAAAGGACCTGCATATACATCCATCATAGTACTACAGTCACATGAGCTATCCCACCACATCTCCATGATCCCAATGATACTGTTATCCTATAACTGCACAGTTCTCTCATTCATCCTGTTTGTTCCCCATGGTGCATTGAGTGTATAGACACATCAGAAAAATACCTATTCAGACTGATTTCCTTGCATTCCCTATAATGTTGTCCTGTTGTAGACACGGACTTACGTGACCCCACTTCAGCCCTATTTAGATGATGATTAAGTCCCCTCTGTTCAGGTGAGCCAACTCCCTTTGCTTGATAACCTGATCCACCGCATCCTCACTTGATCATCATCCTCTTCACCCTGTAATTCCTAGTTCAAAGCTCTTTGCTGTTGGAAGAGATGCTCCCCTCGCCTCTTAGTCCTGTGGATCTTGGATCTTCCAAGCAGAATACAATCCATGTGCCGATACATGCCATGTTGATAGAAACCAAAGCATCATCATTTACCAGCAGAGCTGAAGAGACACCAGAAAGACCCTTATGCCCTTGGCCATTACTCCAGAGCTACATGTATCATATTTGAAAATTTCCATAGCAATCTCAATGATGCCCACGCAAAAATGCAGCGGAGCACAATAATCAGAGAGCAAGCTGATTCCTCTGCAGGCTGTCCATGACACAATAAACTGAATCCCCCAGAAAGCAGCAAAGGCTTCCAGACAACAAGTCAACAAATAGGCCTAGTCCCTACAGCAGAGGTCACCATCTACTAACAGTCAGTGACTCCCTGGTACTCCTGTGTGACCCTAGCTCAGTCAATTTAGATGTTTCATTTGACAGAGCTCCCAGCCTCTTTCTCGAACCATGACACTGAACATATCTAGTAGTCTTCAGGCAGAACATGAGTCTTCCCACCAGTACTAGCAGTCACTAGCTTCTAGTTTTCACCATCCTGGAAGTCTCTACTTCCCAACCTGATAGATCAGCTCAGCCTGCTGCTCCTTCAGTACATACCTCCATGGTTTCTTGAAGCTATAGAGCCTGAGAAGATTCAGTCTGTTTCACAGTCTCTGATGACGTATTATGTGCTGGCCTCACCTGTTTTCTCCTTTGCTTAATAAAGTACCTCAAAAATTGTGTGTCTCCTGTCAGGCTAAAGGAGAATATCCTCTTGCTCCAGACCAACAGCTTCATTCTGAAACTCTGCCTGAGTTAATCTTCAATATTACAGGGAAAGCTTTTCCAACAGCTGCTGAGAACAGTGCCTTGTAGTACAGCCCCACCACTACTAAGGAAATGTGTATGCTGTGATAAGATAAAGCACAAAACCTTCCTACCCCAACTGCCCTCAAAGGCCTTTGTGTTAGGCCTAACCAGTGTCAGCTGGAACAAAAACTCCAAGAGCCTTTTGATCAAGGGCAGCTGACAGAGCTCTTTAGCTAGACCTTGCTAGAAGTTAAAGCCTCCTTTATGTATCTATTCCTAACAGCAATGGACACCCTCAAGCTCCTCAAAGGCTTCCCAAAAAGGTTCCCAGAGGTCCTTTGACAATGAACCCAGAAGAGAGTCCCAGAAGACCTAGAAGCAAGAACCCATAACCTGTTGTGCCAAATATTCACTGCCTCTTTTAGCTGTGCTTTCCAAGGAAGATTTTTGTGCCTATTGAATTTTAGTAGGAATGCTATACCTCAGTACTAACATGACTGATAATTCCGCTGGCAAGGAACAAATGCAGAATGCATGTTAGAATGGTAAGTTTTATAAAAGGCCAATCTTTGTGGAAGAGAATGTCTGGTGATCCACTCCAGCAGATAAAAATTTTATTCTGAAGTCTATGTAAGGATCCATCAAGCCCCTCATGTCAGCTGATGCTGTGATAGTGGGAATGCCTGCAGTTTTTAAGCTGGTGAGAGGAATGCTATAGACAAGAGTTGAGTACAATGCAAAGAGAGTCTTAGAGAGGTGAGTTGTAACAAACAGGACCACAGAGCAAGAACTGAGCAGCAGCTTGGTTGACAACTGAGAAGGGAACACACTAGCAGGAACAAGAGGTGTAATGGTGTATAGTTGGTACTATATCAGAAGATATTGTAATAAGGAGTCAGTGATCCTAAGGTATATGCAACCATGACTAGGCTTTCCCAACTAATGCCTATATGGAGTACTGGATGTCCTGCTCCACTTAAGTGAATGCTGGATGACCATATCTGCTTTGGGCATCAGTCCCAGTCCATGCTCTGTTATTCCAGCTTACAGATGTTATGAGAGGACATACAGGTGGTCCTGTCTGATGCTTTTACAAACAAGATCTGTCCTTTGTGGACATTTCTTGTTCTGCAGACAACAGATTACTGTGAATAAAATGCCTGGCCCAAATGCTAAGAGTCTGGCAACACGTTTTATAACAAGGCTTTACTGAGACAGTGAGAAAGATGAGCAACAAGATGCCCATACACCAACTCACCCAATCACCAATAGCAAACTCAGGCTCATGAGCAGTGCCATGGCTCCAGTGGGCTGCCAGGGACACTTGGCCTCCTGGTTATATGGCAGCCTCATCTAGTCCTATGAATGCCTTCTGAAGGTGGGTAAGACTTGTGCTGCCCTGGGGTGACACTCATGGAAGTGTGATTGGAGAGAATCATACCTCACATGCAGGTGGCATGCTGCCTACACCACCGGTGTTGGACAAGGTGTAGAGTGTTCAGAGAAAGGGTGTCAAAGACTTTAAAAGCAGTGCAGGTAGTGAGATATTCTGCACCTCACCACTGTTGGAAATTCTGCATAGTGTGCCATGGGCAGCTTGAAGAGGTCTGAGATGCTGACACTCCTTTAGCTTCTGTGACAGATGTGCTCTACCTGTTAACCAAATAGTGGTAGTTTGGTACAGATTTCAAAGGAGGTAAAGGCCTGAGCTGTAGCTGGTCCAAGAACATCTCTAGTTTCAACCTGTTCTCTGAAAGCATATGAAGGACACAGTAAACATAAAAGAGATGAGTTTGGAGCACCAATCATGAGATTAACATGTATCCAACAAGTGGCTTTTCCAAAACTCATTTATCAAGAAAACAAAGTTGTGGATACAAGGAGTCTTATGCATTCCTTTTCCATTGCATGGAATTTGACTACAAGTCAACCACTTAATCCTATAAATATGAAAGCCTAAGTGAACCGTCTTTGAGCTCTCCCTGCTAGGCAGTGTGGTGGTGATCTCCCATTGAACTAGGACACCTCTCAAAGTGGCTCTTTGTGGCAGAGAGACCTTTTACTGGAGATCTTTGGTAAGATCAGGGTAAGCATGCATAATCCTGTAGTATGATAACATTGATTTTGCCTTGGTAAAATAGATTGCATGCTGAATTGATACTAATGAAGCATATACAATCCTTTACACATAAACCATTGACCAGGTCTGGGATTAAGTCTGAGTACAGCTGTGCCTATACTCCTCCATGAGAAGGAGTTTAGAAAACAAGGATGTCCATTCCAAACCTTGTGACTCAATGAGAGGGCCTCCCTCTCCATTTGTGTCCTCAGTCTCTCTGTGAATCATTCTAACTTGAGTGTAATTCAATTTTCCTTTGTATGTTTTCTCTGCAGTAATTAATAGAGTGAACCTTGCCATCGAACTTCATTAAGTCACACTTTTACCACATCATATTAAAATCACTTTTCTAATGTATAGTTCTTTAAGTGATCTAAATCTTCCACCTGCAATAAAATGGCATAGGATGCTAAATCAGGATCTGTGACAGCTTCCCAACATGAGAAACGGCATAAGATTGACCCATTTCTAATTATTCAATAGATAGCATTCAACTATGTATACTTGTGAGCTACCTTTCTTACTGAGATCTGGAAAGTACCTTACACTGGCTCTGGTGTTGTCCAGTGGAACACAGAGATTGTGAATATGCAACCATATATGGTGTGATCCTTTAATAGCTTAAGCATTCGATCACATAATTACTATAAACTATTAGAGTAGCAACACATAATTATGATAAATAAGTTCTCAAGTTCTCCTAACCTGTTAAGGTGTGGAGGACCTTCAGTGTTGCTCCTAAGATCCATTTTTCTGGTATAGTGGCTCTGAGAGTGTTCTGTGTGGCACATTGAAGTGCTCTGGAAGACATCCACATTGCAACAAGACCTCAAGAGCTGGATACTAGATCCTATACAAGCATTTGTGGTTTGTTTTCTTTAACAATAGCAAGATAACACTTGCAAATGAAGCATTAAGGAGTGCCATAGTGTTTGATTCTGCATACCTGGCTCGGAAAGAGTGGCATCCACATGACTGGTTCATTTTGTTGCATCACTGTACGCTACTTAAAAATCATGTTGTTTCCATTGGTGGTTATACTATTGCTCTTCTTTAAAACTTAAGTGACTCTTGTACTGGTTGGCTGATTTTCCAACATGCAGTTCTTTTTTCCCTTAGATGTCCTTCAGGATACACTTTTCTAATAACATAAGCAGTATTTTTCAGATGTGGCATCTTGACAGTCTTTGCACATGCTACTTATGTTTAGCATACATTCTTGTACCAGCATCAGAATAGATGAATAGGTTGTGCACACATTCCTGCCCAAGGTTCAATAAATATTTTTTCTGCAAAACAATGGTTCATTAAGAGAGTATATCCATATATACAATGCTTTTGCCTTATGCTTGTTAGTACTATTTGTGTAATTATGGCAGTGTTACTGTCACATTGATCTACTGGGTTTACTTAAATGTATTTTATTCCCTTAAGGCTATGGCACCAGATGGACCTATGTTAAATAGAGTAATCATAAATCTTACTTCACTTGCACTTTAGAGCTCTGTTTAGTACTTAAGGAGCCAAGAGGTCACTGAACTGTAAAAAAAGGAGGTTGACAGATGTTTTACTGACAGATCAGTAAAAATATTTTATAGTTTCTGCTGTGTCTTGTTTGATTGCAGTGTTTTCTTTTTTCACTTAGTGACACAGCATTATGGTTTGGTTCTGCAGGCATAAGAGATGATGGAATTCTCTCAGTGAGGACCTTATTTTCAATGAGTTTGGACATACATACTGTGTTGAAGAAGATAGCAGAGGATATTTCTGAAAATATGTCCTCTATATGAACAGCTGCAGCAAAGTAACACATACCTGTTGCGGTCAGAGTGATTGACTTCACTTATAAGAGACAAGTAGTGAAATATTTATTAAGGTGAAACAGTGATTTAACGAAATCAGTATTAAATGAGACAGTGTTTTATGAGTTTCAATGACAAGGTAGAATTGATTATTTACTGCAGAGATGACAGGGTCAGACAAGCTGTCGGGAACACCTTCCCATTGAGTCATGAGGTACAGAAAGGATCCCCTTGCTTTCTGAACTCCTTTTCAGAGAGAAGTCTAGGCGTTGCTGGATCCAATCCTAGTCCTAGTCTTGGTCAACGGTTTATGTCTAAAGGATTATATATATGCACAATCAATCCTTTATATTATTCAGCTAAGATTTTGAAGTTTAGCACTATTAGTCACTTACCAAAAATCTGTTACAGTAAGGAATATCTCAACCTCGAGGAGTAGAACCTTAAGTGAGCGTCCTCACTCAAGGGGAGATATTGATGTACAGCCCACTGCTGTGCAGGAGAGCTCAAAGGGCTCTTGGGCTGCCCACTATTTATAGAGTAAAATAATGGACCTATAGTCATATTTCATGGGAACAAGATATCTAGGTCCCCACTCCAAACAGTGCTAGGACTGTTGTCAGTCATCATCCAAAGTCCAGGTGCAACTTATCACAACCCCATTCTATATGCAGGAACCTGTTAGTAAATATCCCATGGCTCTTTTCTCCCTGTCTTATGACCATATTTTTAAGAGGTGACACTACTTTAACACTATGGAAACACCAGCCGAGTCCCCCTTTTGCAATAGTTATTAGGAACACCGAACATCTCCCTTAGTTTTCTCATCCTGTCTTCAAGCACCTACTTTCTGTCAGTCCTTCTATGGAGAGGAGGAGCAGAAAGGAAACAGCTGTGATTTCTACTGCAGATATTCTATGTTATGCTGCAGGTGTTTAGCCAGGGGACTCAACTAGTAGAGTAAGACTGTGAAGGTGAGAAAGATAGCAAGATTGTGGCGTTAACCTGGATTCTTAGAAACAGCTAAAGTTTTAGTTCTCTCTCTTGAGTCTGATAAGCAAGTGAAGGGTTTTGAGAAGTGAGCTGTAGCCACCCCAGTGCAGCTGCAAAGCTTCAGAATGACAGACCCATACAGACACCTCTGTGGGAAACTGTAGTTTTCAGACATAGCTAAAGCATCACAGGGTGCCTTGAATTGTAAAGGATGAAATCTTTTCCTGTGTTGGAATAAGATAAAGAGACAAGCACATCTGGCTAAATAGCCTTGCAGCGAAGATAGATTTAGATATCACAAAATATTTTTCGATTGATTATTTATTCATGACTGACAGACTTTTATTACACCCAGATTACATCTCATTCATCTATCATATTCAGCTTGAAACCTTCAGAATTTTTTTTTACACTACAGACCTTGTTCACTCTTATTTTATACTACAGACCTTGTTCATTATTCACATATTACAGTGTTTTTCTTACATGGTGCCTTTTACCCATAACATGTATTAAGAAATTTCTAATTTCTCATGGAAGTTCAGATTTTTCTTGGGCTATCCCATATAAAACCACTCTGGGTTCTTTGGAGTGATGCAGCTGGTTTAACATGTTCAGTTATGTGCTTTGAGGTCAAGCAAGGTAGTCTCACTGCATACTTTAATTTTGAAAATAACATTTGTAATGCTTCCATGGAGATAGTTCATCACAGCTCGTGTTAATTCAAATCCCTTGGCTACTGCTGTTGGCCTAAACGTGTCAATAAAGTAGTCCTTACCAACCTTAGGAACATTGTTGTAAGAGTGCTTGAACAACTATTTGGAATACGCAGCTTACTTTTATTTTTGTGATGTGAAATAGAAAGAGGTCACCCTATGCCTCATTACTTCCTGTAAGACTAACAATTGATTTCTCAGTGTCAGTGTTCGAATTTGATCCATTACCACTTCTAATATCTTCTTAGCTCCATATTCTCTGGTCCAGGCAAAGCTACATTGGTCCTAATTACACTACAGCCACACTAATGATTTGGGCTTTGAGAAAGGTGTTTTCCAAAAGCCAGAACTATAATAAGGTCATTTCCCTTCAGGAAAAGAAAAGTGTTGGTTACATTTCCCTGTAATCTCCAGGAAAGGTCACATGAAGAGTGAGGAATCACATGAAGATGAAGAATGAAACAAGGCAATCAAAGAATGTCAAGTTCTCTCCAAAAATATCTGTTTCTTTATTACTGCAACATGCAATGATACAAACATAGCTTTAGTTCACTAGTATAATAGATATTTGCCACTGAGATGAGGACAGTTCATAGGGATTTTGGAAGAAATTCAATTTTACATTTCTTTGAGAAGCTAAACACACATACAGGTTTATTGCTTTGACTTCCTAACAAAGATTTGTAGCAAAAGTATTAAGGTTACTGTGAATGGATTATGAATGGAAGCATTGCATGTGAAAACAACAGGAAAACCAATAGAGGATGGGTGAAAAGAGTGCCTTGTGTTGGTCCCTAACCAGGGAGATGCTTAACAACAATAACACTGGTAAGCACCGAGGAGCACAGTGTTTGTAGCATACCCAAAGACCTGCATGCCAACACCCAACACAGCCATGACACATGTGACATATCAGCAGAAGACCTGCTGTGTCAGAGTCCTAGGACACTAATGAACCTTAATAGACCTGACCAACCGTACCTGAGGCCTTACTTATCCCGTCAGCATGGGCTTAGGAGTTCTATTTAAGCTGAGCCTTTGGCCTTTGTTCCTTGTCTGAGCTGTGTTAGAGAAGTGCTGATTGTTAGCTGAGCTATAGCTGTGCTTCTGCTTAGCTGCAGAGACCTGTAAGTCAACTTATAGAGTGGCTTAATGCTGAACCTGTATTGCTGCTGTGATATTGGTCTTGTACTCTGGTAGGACTTAGCTGCTATCTCCAGGTCTGACCTGCTTCTGTCCCTTAAGTATTGTGGGACTGGATCTTTAGGGCTGTGGACTGCTGGCTGCAGGATCTTCCTAGGTGCCTGTCTCCTCAGGAGCAAGCAACCTTGCTCTTGCTGCTTCCTGATATGCAGTTTGGTAGCAGGATAGCAAAAATTTTACAGCATGCTATATGGTACTCTTTCTTTCTTGTAGAACAAGATAGCCCTGATGATATTCCTATTTTTGTCAGGATAGGCCTGACCAAGATAAGAAAACAAAGGTGATGGGCAGTAGCTTTATGGAAGGCCTACAGAAGCTGAAAGAAGCAAGGTTCCTAGACAATTAGTTGCTTTTGCTAGAGTAACTGCTGATTCTTACAGGATCTGTGGAAAAAGCAGCTAAATCTCCTGTCTGTTAACCACAAGGAGCTCAAGAGGTGTGGAGAAAACTCAGCAGCTGTTTTGTGTCCTCCAGGTGACACAGATGATCCTGGTGAGTCCACTGTGATGTATACACATCTTGTGCTTGAAGTATGTGAGAATGAATGGAAGTAAAATAACTTTTAAAGTAAAAGCACCTTCTCCTTCCATGATGTCTCACAGTGAATTTGGTTGCATTTATTTCCTGTATTAATAGCTTGCAACAGGTAGAGAATGTGTTTGACAAATCATTTCAGTTCCTGGGCGCTTCTACGAGCTAAGAATAAGGCAACAATGTGTACTGTAATTAATCAGGTAGTTGATTCCTGAACATCTACTGCTGGGTGAGCTCTGTCAGACTGGCTTGCACTGACTCAAAATTAATGGTGGTTAAAAGGTATGGCATGTGCCTTATCTCTGATGCCAGAAGGTTTCTTTGCTCCGCAGTCACTAACTGTTCCTGCTTTCTGGCTCATTAACCGGTATTAATTATAAGGTCCTCTTTCCATGCTAAGAACTGTTCTATTTTTCTTAGAACACAGTATGTCATGGTGTTAGCCAGTGTAGTTTGGATCTGATTGGTGGGCTCTGTTGTCATGTCAAACTGGACTTGATGCATGTCAGTAGGAAAGTATAGAATCATAGAATGGTTGGAGTTGGAAGGGGCCTCAAAGATCGAGGGATCGTGGGTAGGGACACCTCCCACAAGAGCAGGTTGCTCAAAGCCCCATTCAGCCTGGCCTTAAACACCTCCAGGGATGGGGCATTCACAACTTCTTTGACATTTCAGAAATAGTAACACAAAGTAAAACTAATCTGGAAATCTTTATCAGAACTTGTATTCTTGTGTTCAAAGGGTAACTGCAAGGTATTAATTTGCTAACCTCCTGGTTTGAGTGATGGTGGACCCAAATCACAGACAGTGAGCAGATAAGGGTAAGATAGTTTGCACAGCCTCCCTTTCAGAGCAGGACCTGAGGTGGTATTTATGTAGCACACAGCAAGCATTGCTGGGGTACAGTGAATTCCAGTGGATGGAGTAACAACGTTTCCTGTTGTTGGTTTCCAACTATTTCAGAAATGGTCCCATTTAAAGAGATAAAGTAGGCAGAATCATATCAGCGAGTATATGAGACCCCCATTAGTTCGCATGGTGAGGAATTGTGGAGAAGTGAAGTGTTTGAGGTGGAAAATAATCGTTGAAGGCAGGCTGTGTTGTATTTCTCTTTGATTTATGTGGAATTTGGTTTGAATGACTAGTCACTATGCTACTGAGGAGTCTGTGTGCCCTCTAGTAGTGCAGTTATTGGCTACCTGCATCACCAAAAAATGCTCAGCTGCAAATTGTAAATGGAATAAGCCTTTAAGAGGTTGGTAAGTGTTGATAAATGGCAGGAGGCTCCTTAAGATGTGTTAGCTAAAATGGTGGTTCTGCAAAAGACTAAGATCTAGGTTGGAGGTAGCTTTGGATACCTGGAGGAAGAAGTTCAGAATCAGGAATGCTGACTATGAGCAATTTGCTAACCTGTGAGTATCTGAGATGCTTTATTAGAGGACTAAGGCTTTAAGGTAAGGATTTGTAGTTTGACAAGCTGCTGCATAGAGCTGCTAGAAGATTTCTCTTTAGAGACTTAATATGCTGGCAAGAATTTGCAATCAGATTGACTAAGTAACATTTGGTTTGCTATCCCAATATGAAGTCGCTGGGACTCAAACTTCTGCAGGTTTTTAAATTGTGTGTAGAAGCTTGCAGGTTGAAAATTTTGTTTAGTATTGTGAATTTTAGGCAATGTGTGCCTGTAAGCTTCTCTTAGACTAAGGACATAGTCCATGGTTGTTTTGCAAATTTAATTAAGGAAAGCGTCTTTATGTAGAAGGATTTATGACAATGTCACAGACTGATACCTAGCAGACAAGAAGAAAACAAGCATCAATGGGTTGCTTAACCCTGGATTGCTTACAGTGTTAAGAGTTCAGGTATGAAGTTAGGGGAAGAGTAGTTCGGGGAACCAAAGAGCTGAGACTGGCCTGGAGAAGGTGCTGGAATAAGACCAGCAGCACAGCAGAGAAGCGTGACACTGAGATGAATCTTGGGCAGGGCTTGAGCGGAATGAGCAGATGCTGGTTTTGGGGCAGAAGGTGAGCAGCCATCCTGAGACAGTGTGCTGTCACTGTGGCAAAGTATTTCAGAGGAGGTGGAGCTGAGGCTCCTGGACTGCCTTGACTCTCGTTTCATTTTCACCCATGTTCCTGGTGCTACCTGGGACACATGTGGCACTTGGACTGCTGTCTTGTACTCATCTCAATGGTCCTGCACACATGCTGTATTTTATAGAATGCACTTATGGTCCAATTAACATCTGTCACCCTTGTGCATCTTCTTTAACAGACATTTTCCAGCTGTTCTTGTTTCCTGTTACTTTACAAATGTTTGACTTCTCATGCTGTAAGCTCTTATTTAAAATGCTCTGCCCCCCTTAAGCACCTGTGTTAGGTTCATTCAGCAAAAAATACCTAGAGGTGCTCAATTGCTTTGTCCAGATAGGAATAAGTAATTACCTTAACTTCCATGAGCACCTGCTAATTCCCAAGCCTGTTGATTGTTTTGTGTCGAATGACAGTATATCTGAAATAATGGTATGTAAGAAAACAGCTATCATTATCTGTTATCTCAGGGGTGGTCTGCCTTGTAGATGTTTAGATTTTATTTGAACCTGTCTTTTGGGTATTGTACAACCCTGTATAACCACTCATAAATCTTGTGAATTATATCAAGGGAGTAGGAAATAAGGTTTTATCACTGGGAATACAATCTAATTGCCTGTAATGTAAAAGGAGGACAAATTTCAAGCCAAGTGGTGTAAATAGGACAGTGCTAAGAAGGAGTGACATGTAAAGATGAATGTCTGTGAACATTAGAAGATTTGTCATGTCCACTGTGGGCTTAGAGCCAGTTGACATATATCTGTATGGCAATGGGAATGTGGGAATTCCTCCTGTACTTGTCACCAGGACAGGAGGGCAGCTCCACAAGACACTCCCTGGCTGCAAGAAGTGGCCTGGGTCATGGGCCTAGCTGGTGGACATAAGCTCCCAGTGCCGAGCAATAAACAGTTTACTCCCTAAATGGTGGTCTAGGTGTGCTTAGATGCTTCCTAATTCTGCTGTTGGAGTCAGAATATGTAAGTTAGCTTGTGGTTGTTTTATGAAACAGTCTAACTTCAGTTGAACAAGATTCCTTTGCTGCTCAGGTGTTTGTGAACAACGAGGTAGTGGTTAAACTATCTGAGGTGACTGTAGATCTTCTGGGTGGTTTTCAAGTCTCAAACACAAGCTAAGGGATGCTGCTCACATTGTATGCAAAATAAACATCTTCTGGGAAGGGTCAGACAATTGCTAGGAACTATGCAAGCAAGAGTTAAAGATGATTGAATAGAATCACTACAAAGGTTCTCAAATGAGTTATAAGTTGAATGGCACACCATATATATGTGTGAAGGAAGGAGAGAGTAATTGGAGTATGCAGGTCTCTTAAGAAATGTAATTGTAGAGCAACATGGGAAAGCATGGTGAAGAACAACTTGAAGTTTGATATTAATTAAAATAACTCACATGCAACCAGTCTTTGCAACAAATCATTTATTTATTCTGCTCTTTGTGCTTAATTTGGAAACTGTCAAAGATGAAAGCCTGAAAATTCTTGCCAAGAAAAAAAAAAAAAAGAAAAGTTTTGTTCTTCAAACTTAAAATTAACGTAAGCCAAACTTTCACCAAACACCCTAGAGTCTACAACTGATTGCTAGGTAATTGCCAGCAAATTCTGTTGGCTGACCAGGCCAGGGATGCTGGATGTACATGTGAAGGAGAGAAATGTGCTCTTCAACTTCATTGCTGCTCTACCAGAAGTTGCTGTGTTTGTCCCCTGTTCTCTGCTTCACCACAAGATCATTAAGTTAACTTAAGCTTAACCCTTTGAGATTGCCAGCCTGGCTATTGTGTCCTTGTCCTCCCCTTCAAAATCCAATTAGCCCACATGTTATGTAATTGAGAGAAATTGCATAAATATCAGTCATGCTTTCAGACTGATTTGTTTCTACTAAGTTGGCATCAAACTTGTAACGCTTGCCAGTATATTATTTCCTCAGCAGCAAGATGGGGAGAGATGGATGATCCTGCCTATTCATACAGAAATAAATATTCTGTGCGAGATGTTAATACAAACATTTTTAAGCATCAACTGCTTCCTGGGATATTCTGTTTAAAGCAAAAGAAAAGCTAGCAGAAACAGCTTCCATGGGATGCTTCATTAGTAGTTGCTGTAGAAAAGCAGGTGGGACATGCTTGTCAATAATTGTGTGTGTCCGACGCCAGGTAGGAGATAACAGTAGAGTATGTCATGGGAGGAAATCACAGATGCTGGAGATTTGAGGATGAAGGTCAGAAAAGAAACACTTTTGGCTGCTTGGACATCAGATCTGTAAGAACTAGTCTAATATATTTTAGCTTAAATCAGGAGAAACTTAATGTCAACAACATAGTTACACAGTAGTGAAACTGTTATGAGAATTTTTTTTCAAGTGCCTTCCTCTTTGTTGCAGGGAAAAAAAACACAAAAGAAAAAATTAAGAACTAAATGTAGCTTAGCAAAAACTAAGCGGGGAAAAAAAAAAAAACCACAAAAAACCCAACCCCAGAATGGAAAAAGGCTACTTCTACTTTAGAGTAGATTCAGCCAATACCGTTTTAGAAAAGTTTAGTCTTATGACTTGGAACCACCCACAAACTTCCTCACACTTGGCTGTGTCTGCTACCTAGTTCTATCTTGTGCAAAGCCACATTGCCTGTTACAAAGTTTTGTGTCTAAAAATTAGCAGAAATATTTTTTTTTTACTTGTATCCTTAAGTTGCAAGAGCATAAACATAGTATGTTTGGATTTTCTCTGGTTTACCTTGCATCAAGGGGAGAATGTGATGATTACATTTGACACCCAGGCATACTTTGGTTTAGGTTGACCAAGAAGCAACAGGTCTCTTGCCCTTGGGGTGGACTTGAGAGCTGGAAAGCCCCTGGCTCGCATACAAGGGATGAAAGTGTTTTGAAAAATGTTTTGAAAGTTAGTGTTAAAACCCAAAGGTACAAGATAAACATAAGTACAGAGGAAGATACCAGAGCTAGCCAAGCCATCTGTCTTGTCTATACTATTGACTAGTAGCCAACTATGTCACTCTACAAACATGGGCAGCCTGTGGCAAGCTTTGAGGTCTCCCTGATGAAGCAGCGAGCTGCGTGGCAGTAATCTTCCCTTGAGCAAGCATGCCTCTCAAGGTTATTCCTTGAGTTTGAGACCCTTTACCTGTGACAGATGACCAGTATCATGCTGAATTAATACTATGAAGCATTACTAATTATGTAGCCACTCACATATTATAAACGTTCTATGGATAATTCTATTAGCCACTAATTGTTGACCAAGTCTGAGACTAAGATTTGATTCAGCCACTCCTAAGCCCAAAAAGGAGTTAAAAAAGCAGGGGGGTCCACCCTGAACCTTGTGGTTCAATGGGAGTGTCCTCTTTACTCTTCAGGCCTCTGATCCCTGTATGAGTCATTATACCTCAATTTTTCTTTGTATGTTTTCTCCATGCAGTAATTAACAAGGTGATCCTTGCCATTAAGTTTTGTCGAATTCCATCAAATTTTGTCAAAACATGGGTTTACCTCAATAAAATACTTTACTGCTTCTCTCTGTTCAGTGAGGTACCTCCCTGTTCAAATGTTTAATTTAATGGACCTGATTTGCTAGCCAATCCATTTCTAAATGGATGTACTTGAGCTTAATAGGGGTAGTACGTGGAATTAGATGTTCTATTCACCCATTAAAATAAAATTGTTCTCATTTGCTGAAAATAGTTCTGTGAGATTAATCAGTAGAATTGACATAATTGTGTTGCAGATCAGAATTTATTTGGTCTTTTAATTAGTCCTGTTCTTCTAAGTATCTTAATTGCTTTTTAACAGTGATTACATATGGTTACAGTAGCTAAAATGCGGAGTCCCTTTTCATTCATGTTCTGTAGGGCCTGGGTCACCTTGAATCAAAGAACTGACACCTAGTAATGTGGGGAAGAGTTATCAATTTTATTGATTGCGTCTGAACCTCATTGTATGAGCACACGGATATATTGAGTTCACTGTAAGATCAGGGATGGATTCTTCCAGGCTCACATAAAGGGAGGTTCCCATAAAGAGGCACATAAGTGCTAAATGCAATGCCCTGGTGGGCAGAGGCCTTGCTGACCAATGACAACATATTAAACCTCTGCCTTTAAAAAGTTAATGAAAAGGCTAGGACAGCCTTCTTTTGCTTTGCTATGTTTGGCTGTTTTCCTTGAAGTATTTATTAATTGGTATTGCTGACTGGGTATCAGACTTCTATAGTGATGGTAGCAGGAATACTGATTTTTCCTTAAAATGGTTCTGTGTTTGTAAATGAAAAAAAAGAGGGAAGTGGCTTATAATTCTACTCTAAACACCACTAACATCTTGCTTAACTTTTAAGGTCAGGCTGGCATAGCTTTAGCACTTATGCTTGTATATCGTGAACTTCTAAACCTCGTATATTATAAACTTCTTAAATCTTGGCTTCTTGGTGGGTGTGCAGCTCTTGGTGTAAAACGCTAAACTTCACCTATGATCAGTTTTCCTACTATAATCTCATCATGGGGCTACATACAGAAATTTAGCACTGATCAGGTAATAAATGCATATTTGAATAAAGTTGGCATGTAGGATGCTAACTGTCAAAATGCTTTCTGTCCCACTGAAAAGAAGAGCATTTGGTCAATGTCTTTTTCAATTTGGAGGAATCAGTAAATGAGTGTAATAAGTACCAATATAATGCACCAGTTATGGTTGTTTGGTATAATTTGAGGCACCTACCAGGCATACCTCCTTTGTATTCAGAGTGTCAGCTGTAAGGAAGCAGGTCTTTGGGTACATAAACTGATAGGTAAAAAAAAAGATCACTACCCAAATGGAGGCTCTTTTTTCTTTTAGGAACATCTATCTTACGCGTGAAATTTTTAAAAAATGGGCTATCTTTTAGGGTGTTTTTTAAAAGACCAAGCAAAACAAAAAAACTTCCACAAGCAAATGTCTTCTATGGGTTTATTCGGAACATTCAGTAAGTATTATAAAGTATTTTAGTATGGAAGTATTACAGAAACTACAGGTGTGAAATTAAGGAAAAGCTTTGGTATGAAAAAATTAACACAATGAAACATTTCCACATGAACTGATAGTATTTTAATAGTAATAGCATTTGAATTTTTTTTTAAATTCTTAATGAGACTTTAAGAACAATGTCCTCCTTTCCAGACCTCACAGTTAATCTCTCAAATGAAATGTACCTATGTACAGAGTGAAAAACAAAACCAAAATATCATATTTTAAAACAATACACAAAGGTCTTTTCACAGCCTTTCACTTTCCTGAGTGGCTGTATTACCACTGCGTTGCTGAGATTTACTATTATACTGTAAATGTTGTGGATTTTTTTTCTGTTAACCCTGTTAATTAACTGCTTCTATTTTTGAGTTTGCTGCTTTACATGGGTATAAGATGGGTTCCTAGTCACTATGGTGAAGTGAACAGGGTGGACATTAGAGGATTAGTCCTGTATTGCTTGCCAGGAAGCCTGTTTTTAACAGCTAGTGTAGGCTAGGCAAGCTAATATCCTAGCTATTGATACTTATAATGCTTATATGCTCCTATGAAACATGTTTTTAATTCCTCTCCTTAATAGTCTTCTTCAAAGATCTCAGACAATTGACAGAGCTTATTACTGTTACTGCCTTGTGACAGAATTCCAAGAATGGTGGTCAAATCTAGCCCTTTTAATGGCATGAAAAGGATCAAACATGAGCTTCTGCAGCAGTCCTAGGCTTTTATTTCTTGTGTATGGAAAGTTGAAATCTTTCCAAGGTTCACTTCCACATGTTTCCTTCTCCCAGAAACCACCAATAATAACAAATTTTAACAACCAATGCTTCTGTAAACCCCAGTTCTAGGTGACTGAACCAGTGTACTGCCTAATCTGTCCTCCTATGTAGCAAGTTGTGAGAGACTCTTGGATACCACTTCGCCAAGCCTTCTGTAACCAGAAAAGAAAAAGCCAACACTGAATAAGACAAGTGCCTGTTTAGTAAACATGCTTATAATTTTTATTTTTTGGAACTGGTAAGAGGCACTTTAAAAAAAATATTCTTTCAGCCACCACATTTGAGTTTCTTTTGCTTAAATTGCAGCCTGATAATCTCCCTCTATTCACTGCTCTTCTGAGTGCACAATGCTCTTCCTTCCCGCAGCCCAGGCTTGATGTGTTTTAGCCTAGAGCACATGTTCTTACCTCTGGTTCGTTACTGTCCTTTGGAGTGAGCTGGCAATCAAGAGGTATCTAGGTCATGGAGAAATTACTATTTAACTGATATACAAATGCTAATATTTTACTTTCATCAGGTAAAATAGCAGAAATACAGGATGTACCAGATCTAGTGAATCAATGAACCTAGTTTCAATCTCTTTACAAAGGCTTACAAATTTAATGTTGATGTATTTATATCTTGAATACCGTGGGAACCGAGTACCTGGTAAGAGGTCAGCTTGGAATGGAATTTCTGTGAAGAAAGGTCAGAGAGGGACAATTAGGTGGTTAATCTCTGACAAGACTGAGTATTTAAATTATTACAATGACTTAGGAAACATGGTAAGTCACAGCAAAATGGTGTGCCTGCTCTAACATTAACACTTTGTGCAGTGTGTTGAAGATGACCTATATTCCAAAAAAAAGGACATAAAAAGTCATTATGCTGTCATTGTTTCTTTGTCTGTTATAAAGCGTTTCAGTGTTTTCCCTAATTTTAGGGGTTTTTACCTTAATATCCTATCTTAAGTTGCAAGATAATGATGAAGAAAACATATTTCTTGTGCCATCATTATGCTAAAACTAACATTGAGGGTGGAAATGTAAAACCTCATTTCTCGAAATGAGTGGTTATGTCATCTGGATGGAAAAGGTCTCCTCTGAAGTCAGTTAAATTGAAGACAGTTAAAAGATTGGATTGACCTCAAGAAGCTTTGGTCATAGGAAATATTGGTACAATATTTATGAACAATATAGGAAATACCCCTGTGAGACCTTATAGATGGTGACTTTATTTAAACCAAACTAAAAAAAAACCACCCTAATTTCATCCCTCTCACATGCACCTGAGTAAGTGTGATGTCCAAGGAGCCTACCCAGAATCAAGGTACTAGGGTGTGGGCGTTTGAGCTATCTGACCAGCAGTCAGGCACCACGATGCCTGTGTCAAGATGTTGTATTTGAGATTGGCTGTGGTGGTGACAGGGAGGAGTAGTTCTTAGGTTGGTGGCCATAGGCAGCATTTGGGCATGTCTTGTTGCAGTTTTGGATCTTACAGTGATTGATATGTTTCTGTACCATTTCTATCTCGTTACAGTTCTTTGTCTCAGTGTCCCATGAAACTGGATGTGGTAGGGTCTTGATGACTTGCTAGTTGAATGCTATTAACAAAGGCCCTTTTCCCTGGTGGGTGCACTTGGCCACCTCCACAGCCAGTAATTCCCATTCATGCTCGTTCGTAACAATCTTAGCCTTTCTGTTAAAATTATCACAGCCAAACTCATGAATATGCCATAGGCTTAGTATGTTGCAAAGATAAGACTTAAATTAAAGCCAAGCTCAGACAAACTTATTTTGCCCTGTGGCAGTGTTCATCACAACGGGGCTTTTATTTATTTATTTTTTAGTGACACAACTGTGTATTGGCAGAAACTAATAAGTTTCTATACCAAGAAGAGAGCGATTCTGTCCAGTGTAATTATGCCACTTCAGGAAACCTGTATGTGCTGATATTGGCAGGGATAGGGTTAATCTTCACAAGCAGCTGGGACAGGACACAACCCCAAAAGAGTACTCCATACCATGTGACACCATGCCCACTATACAGCCGGGAAGCTGAAGGGGAAAGGGACAGAAATCACCATCACCGCTTGAGAGCGGGCTGGGCTTTGGGATCCAGTCAGTGAGTGGGTACGTTAATTGTTTTGTATATTCCTCTATCAGTGCTATTTTATTTTTTGCCTCTTTCTTTCGCTGTTCTGTTAAACTGCCTTTATCTCAACCCACATGTTTTGTCTTTCCCTTCTGATTCTCCCCTGTCCCACTGCTGGAGGGAGCTGGGTGTGAGTGAAAAGACCTCGTGGCTCTTTGTTGCTGACTGGGGCTAAACCACAACACCATATAAACTACATATAATCGTCTTCAATTTGTTTTCTCCATCTTTCTCTTATTTTTGTTATAGCTGTGCACTGCCTTTATTATAGTTGTAGGTATCTCTTGTTATAACTGTCTTATAGATATCCTGTAGTTATCTTTCTTTAACAACAAAATATCCATGAGATAATGATATTACAATAGTGCTGTATATATAGAATAGAATGTATATACATAGAATGTGAGAGAGGATGCAGTCATCAAAGCAAAAGTTAAAAACAAAGTATAAAAAGTGTTTATTAAAAATTTGTGAAACAGTACTGAATCAGGTGCATCTCCAGGCAAATGCACACATTCTCTTTTCATTTTTAGGTTTCTATACATTTTATGCCAGCCACTTTATGTTTCTGCCTCCCCTCTCATTGGCTGAGAAGTTAGACCTCACATTCTTCCTGACCGCTTAAGCTATTAGAGATTGAATTTACACCTTTGTAGCTTGTAAGGTCTTAACATGCCTACTCCAAGAAGTCATTATCCTAAACACACCTTTGATCAGACTACTACAAGTTATCTCACAATTTTTTGCCCCCTTCTACTGTCCATTGTTATTCATTACAAGCACTCTGGTGGTCATTTACTTCATCAGGTGGTCGTATCTTCCTCTTTCTCAGTTGTCCTCTAGATGAACCTAGCCCACTTGGTAGCCTTCACAGCTCCCTTAACAACGTTATTGTCTAATCCTGATTGTCTTCAGATTTGGCGATGCTCCCCTGTTCTTTAAGTTCGTATTTTGAAGGTTGCTTTTTCCCCCTTTGTTTCCTTTCCTCAGATAACATTCTACAGAACAAACATAATATTCAATAGAGCAAGGACACTGATGATTTATCAGGAAAGGCCAATCTATGAGACTACTATCTCTAGGCCCCTTTCAGGATGCACCTCCTGACCAAAGGATACAAAGTAGCTGAAGCAAAACTTTAAACCCATTTCTCACAGTGCCAAGACATAATTGTATCTTCTGTTGTCCTTGAGTTACTGTACTCACATCTTATAGTCTACTTGAACTATTAAAATAATCATGGTTGGTCTCTTCCCTTGCTCAGTAACACTGAGTGGAGAATGTAAGTACAGCCAACAACTTGGTGGAGAATGTGAGTACTAGTATAACTTTCTTAGGGTAAAAGCTCTGAGAATAAAGAACTATAAACTGATGCGTGATTTTGGTTGGAAAAGAGGAGTGCTGCATCGATGGCAGCTACCCAGGACTCCATGAAAGATTATTCCTTTCTCATTACACTGCCAGGCTGAGATGTGCATGGGCAAGGTGTGATGCCCCTTATTGTCCAAAAGGAGAGATAAGAAATGCCGCAGTGCATTGAAAACTATTTATTATTGATGTATATTTGCAGCAATGTAATTATGCGTTCACATATGTTTCTTTGTAATTGGTATGTGTTTACATTTTATTCCTTGGAGGTTTTCTTTTCAAAAGTTTTGAACCTTGTCTGAGGAGGTTGTTAGACACCATGGCAAATTAGATCCAACTTGAGAGAAACCTGAACTGGGAGGAATGAGCAGGTGAAGAGCCTGAAGACCGCCATATATAATTGTCCCTTTTGGCTTCCTGGCTAGTGAAGGCAAAACCTTAATCAACCCAGCTTCGACTCTTTTAGATCCTTTCAGCCTATTTTTAAAGCTTTCCAAAAGAAACAAGCATATTTTGATCCTATTTGCAAAGAGATATTAGGCATTTATTAATAGAAGTTTGTTGCTTTGAATGAAGAGATTTTACTGGCAATTGACATGATTTTCATGACTGACTGTTTTCCGCCAAAAACGTAAACTGAACAACTTGGTCAGTCATAGTAAAGCATCGCTGAGCAGCACATTGGCTGTGCACAGAAAAGCACTGCTGGGAAACAGGCTCTGTAGGAGCTCTGTGGGTATGTTCATACAGCGCATGGCCCTCGCGTTCGGTAAGACTGGAGGGACTGATCCACGCTTGCATGAGGAGGATGTGATGTTGGCAGACAGAGCAGGATGTGTTCCTGGTGCAAAGTGCCAGACCCTTTGAAATGCGGTGGAAGAAAACACACGGCACCTTTCATCAGTCTACAAGGGGAGAGCAGTCAAAGCATGCAGTTGGTGTTCTTGTTAGAGGCCTTCTGGAGACAAAGGTGTTGGTGCCTTGAAGCTGACCGGTGCTGGCCAGTAGAAAAAGCCTCCAGTGGTCCCTTCTGAAGACCAGCTTTGGAATTTCCTGGCTGAGATCCTTGGGAGGAGTGCTACTCCTTGAATTCTGGTGCATGACACCCATCATTATTAAAGAGAAGCAAAAAAGGATGACTGCTGCTTTTTTTTCCAAGCTTGCCTTTATTTTCAGTATATGAGAGTCCTTTGCAAAAAGCACTTCATTCAATGCAGCTGTAGTTAGCACTTTCCAGTTTCTCCATTTGTTTCTGCAGGGATTTCTCAGAAGAGTGTGTGGCAGAACACATTTCTGGAACTAAATTGGCTTTTTTTTTTTTTTTAGCTACAATTCTTATAAAGTTCCAGATTATCTAGCACACAGATCAAAAATAGCATTTAGAGATAGTGACACTGGTCACTAGAATAGAATGAAGGCTCGGTGCCAGATGGAAGTAGCCATAGTATAGCTTTTAATTAAATATTCCATCATTTAGTTAACTTGACTGGTTTCTGTTGCTGTCGTTCTGATTCTGTATGAGCAGAAGTCATTGTAGATTATCTGAGTCACAAATCCATATCCTTGTAGCTCACTAAATATGGTGATTCCTTCACAAGTTACAGGTAATGGGCTTTGTATTAAGATAACATTGCAGGTTCTGGGACTTGTCATGCTTTGCCTGGACCAGCTGTGGCTTGCCCAGAGGTCTCTGTTAATTTGTGGTTTTTTTTTCCTAATATGTAACAGCATTTTTCTAAAGACCAGTTGGTTATTGGTCCCCCCCTTAGAGATGATATAATGTGTGTTTATTCTGAGCAGAATGAACTATTTATGACTTCAGCCCAAAGACATAGCATGTTGGGGAGTATGTGCGTGGAATAACAGAGGCCTTGAATGTGTGTACAGGATGGTGTTAAAAACAATGGCCAGTTACTGATAGCTAAGGGAATGAAAATGTGGGAGCTGGGCAAAGCTGGTTTTATGGATGATAAAGAGGAACAGGAAAGAGTATCCATCAAGTATAAAATGAGAAACTCAGTTGTAGCATAAAGATACATGCCCTGAAGAGAAAAGCAAGTTGCATATTAGAAAAATGTACATAAGGGTGCCAAGGAGATTGCAGGATGATGAGAGAACTTATGAACCAACAGACCTCTTGTCCACCATCAACATCGTATCCTTCCAATGAAGGAAGGGCCCGGAATACTGACAAATTTGCCAGATCCCTTTCTTAGGCTGAAGTCGGTGACCTTAGGAGCCAGATGGGCAGTGAGAGGTAGAATATAACACCAAAGAAAAGCTAGGAAGCTTTTGTGTAACAATTTTAATTTTAGTGACAACATTAATACCATTCTTAGTGAGATTTCATACTAAATAGAAAATTTGGACTATACATAAAAATATCTTTCTAATTTGGCTATACTAATAATACTCATTTGTTGTATTTTGATTAGGTTAAGGGTTAATCATGCTAACAATGAATACTGGACTTTGCGTTCAAGATATATTTTATTTTTTTTTCTTCCCATTCTAGTTTATCTGACCTGCAGTAGTTCTAGTCAGAACTAAACATCTGAATGAGGTAAAATGGGAGGAAGATGGAGATTTTGACTTTGCTATGACACTTAAGCATCTGAGAAATTTCTGAATAACAGTGAATTTTCTAATAATGAATCACTTTGAAATGCAATCTGTCATTCAAACAAAAGAGACTGGACGTGGATTACTTTTAATATCTTTCACGATATTTTGTGTTTCTGCTCTTTCAGGGACTGTCTTTGTAGTAATCTTTCAATAACAAAACATGGATTATGCAGCTACTTTTTTTTAAATAACCACATTTAATCACTTTATTCTGTATAAACTTCATGTTCCTATCCAAGTTCTTACTGTTCTGTTCCTTTTTGCTAAGGCTCACGTTCTAGGAGAAACTAATAATTTAAAAATCACTTTGTAAATCAGAATAGTAAAGGAAATATTATTAGCTGTCTACTTGAACAGAATGAAGCCTCCATGCTCCTTTTTCCTTTAGTCTGGAAAATTATAAGATCATATTTGGGGTTTGTTGTTGTGTCATAGTGTGGGTTGGTTTGTGTGTTTTTGTGTGGGTTGGTTGGTTTATTTTGTGGGTTTTTTTTTTGGGTTTTTTGGTGTTTTTTTTCTTTTCTTTTTTTTCTCCATTGGTTGGACTAGATGATCTTAAAAGGTCCCTTCCAACCTAGGTCATTCTGTATTTCCCAAGCTTACACCACCAGCTCCAGAAAAGAGAGAAGATAGTCTCTCCATATGCTGTTTCTATCCAAGAAACTGCTTGTTTTCTCAGTTTCTGCACAGTTGAAAGGATTTTGGGCAGGTTTTGGACATATCTGTGCAGGCAGACACATCGTTCACTGCAGTGCTGTCTACAGGGTTTTTTTACTGGGGAGATCCCACATGCGTAATACAATAAGGTTTTAAGGGAACACAAGAAGTGCTCGAAGTTTGTTTTTTTCCTAACAAGAAACTTGCGCACTGTTGCCTGCTGCTGCATTTCCATGGTGCACTGAAGCAATTATAGACTGATTGTCTTTACAGCTGGAGAAAAGACTTGGCTAGACAGAGAGTGGAAGGAAGTTCTAGGGGAAGACTGACCAATGGTGGCTCCAGCAGTGAGTGAGCCTACAGAGACTTTTTTTCAGCCAGAAACTTGACAATAATTGAATGGGATAGATTCATGATATGATATGATGTAGGCTCATTATCATCCTAAAGAAAAGAGGTAACTACAAACCCAGGCAAAAGGTCTGGCAGAGATAACGACTGAATTTTGTGAAGTGATACCTGGGTAGGTAATCACAGCTTTCCAAAGGCATGCATGCTTATCTGCCTCCTGCATGGGAAGGCCTTTCAGACTTTAGGCAGCAAGAAGATACTCTGCTCTTTTATATGACAGTCTCTTGACCTCTGTAGGGATCTGAGGGACAAAACTGATGATGCTATGTCCCTCTGTCCCATTCCTGCATGGTGAATGGATGAGGGGTGAGTCTGTGAGGCTCTCATGCTACAGTTGTATCTGGGGCAGCCTCATTTCTTAGAGGAAGAGTGTGTCTCCCACTTAGACTCAAAACAGAATGTCTTCTGCTGCCTTGTGCAAAGAGGTTGAATAATTTGCAGTAGACACTGCTAATGCAGCTCTCAACATAACCTCTTACACATTTCCACTGTAAGATGAAATAAGAAGCTCCACTTTTAGGGAATTTCCAGTGACCTCTTTCTGAACTGAGTCATCTTACCAGGGGGGAGAGAGCAAGGACTGTGAGAACACACACACACATATATATATACACATTTTATACATTGCTTGGCGCACATGCTGACATTTGGTTAACAGAGTGTAAGAGCTTTAGATGGTTGGATAGAAGGGTAAACATGCTTTTACACAGAATAATTGGATGGTTGATCTGTGTTTAAATTATTGGGTGCTTCTCCTTTACACCTGATCTAACTAAATGCACTTTGCATGAGAAAAATGTTCTGCTACTGGTTTGTGCTATTTTGACGACAGTGCCTCCCTAATTATCTTCAACGATATTAAGTATCCAGGAAAACACTGGTATCTTCTTTGTTCCCATGAGAGAAGTAAACCATAGCTTCGCTATGTGACCTTGCCTCCCCACCTTGTTTTTCCTTTATCAGGGCATGATAGCTTACACTGTGCTTTGAGATAACACAATTCATCCTTACATGGGTTAGTTGGCCTTTAATGAGTTGTTTATATTTTGGGAAAAGAAGAGCTACTCACTCATTAAAAATCACAGCCAAGACCATGGCTACCCCTAGCATTGCAGGAGAGATGAGCTCAGTAAAAGAGGCCACCTCTGACAGAACAGTCCCACCAAATCTTCAGAGCCCCGTCTTCCCCCAGCAGATCGTCAACTGAAAGCACTGTGTAGGGCTTTCACATTGAATAAGAGCCACATGTACACTCAGAGTGCAAAAATGAGACTGATTTGGGGAAATTAGTTCAAAAGGGGCCCATGTTTGGTATCTCCAAAGCCCTAGTTAGCAAGTCCACAGGTTTAAGGACAAAATTTCTGGCAAGACACAGAAAACATAATTATGAGTCTTATTTGGCAGAAAATAAAATACAGGAACATGACAGTACAAGCCTATGCAGTTTGCTGTGGGGATCCTTGAAAATCATTGCTGGTAGAACAAGGTTTCTACTAGGAACAAAGCAGCACATCTTTAGCCAGTTCTTTGTCAAGTCAAGCAGCTCTCAATTCCATCAAGCAGGGGCTATATCCCCAGGAATTCTTTTGGCAAAGGTTCCTCCAGAATCTAGGGTGTTATCCAATTCTGGTATAAAGAAACTTACAGCGAAGGACAAGGGACAAAAGACGTAAGTCTGTGAGTGTTAGGAAGAGAAAGTGAGAGAGAATGAGAGTGGGACAGCTTCACTTTCTCCTATGAGTCAAGTGAGAATTTATGCCTGTCCTTAAGCTTGTGATAAGTGGAGTCAAGGTGCTTGGTGTGGATTTTGGACATGCCTGCTCTGCTTCCAACGATCTTTTCTTTCTCTCTGTTACTCTGTCTCTCTTGCTCTGTGGAGACCCCATATTTATTTGAGAAATTTACATAGATCCTTATGGAGTCTTCAGATTTACATAACACAGAGGGGCCCTTAACTTGAAAGCAGTGTTTGGGGTGGAATTGGCAAAAAATCTGGGAATGCTGGTAATCCTGGGCTGAGTCTGGGAGTGGTAGATGGCTGCTTCTCTTGGGAACAAAAGGGAGACACCAGAGAGTCATCACCTTGGAAAGGCCACCAGGACAGGGACACCAGCAGCCAACAGCTCTTCCTAGATCACCTCAGGTAACTTGTTCCCAAAGGGACTGTGGTATTGTACCTTGAAGGAGAACAGCACCATGATGCATCCTCAGCCCATGCCCATCACACGTGCTGAGATCCTTGAGTTACCACCACAGAAGGTTTAATTGATTCAGAAGCACTTGAGCCTGACTGCCCTTCCAGCCCATCTAGTTTTATTGCCCACAGGTCCTGCCCACTCACCCTCTGGCACAGCTGGGCAACATTCCCTTCTTAACCCTTGATGCTTTCTAGATGACCTGCTGTGACTCAGTGGATGGCCTGGGAGCAAGCTGGAGCTCTGCATTACACAGCAATTGCTTTCATGGCTTTGTGAGGGTGTTCATTTCCTCTTCAATAAGATGCTTCTCCACAATAGCGTTGTCACGATTTTCATAATTTCTCAGTTCTTTATTTACTGAGAAACATTTATTTATTGTCTGATCTGCATAACACAGAGTATTAACCTGGTATATTTGGATTCACTTTTTATTCTGCGTTATCTGGCTTTCTCTAGTGAGATGCCTGTACTCCTAGGAAGGGGCAGAAAGTAAGATCTACAGAAATATATACTTATGAAAAGTGTTCTCATACTTTTTCATTCATGTAACTAATAAGCAAAGCTACTGGCAGTTGTGAAGTCATGTTCCCTATATTACAAAATGCAGAACATAGCCCAAAGCTTCACTATATATTCTTACAGCAAAATAAACCTAAAATAAAAGATGGTGATGAGCTACTAGATTGGCTTGACCTTATCATGCAACTTTGGTTTCACAAGCGAATGAGCTGTTAGGCAGGATTAGGTTTAACTCCTCCAGGTCTCATGCTATCTCATATCTATGTAGTGTCAACCTCACCCTTTCACTGCTGCTTCTAGTTTCAGTGGGAGCTCATGAAAATAGCGAGCTAACTTATGTTTGGTATGTTATTTTTGCTGGTGTAAATATTCTTCTCTGTATTATGCCCTTCTCCTACAGCGGATTTTAAAAGGGAAACTACAGTCTTCTGGTGGTTTGGGCCCTGAAACCAGGACAAATGTGCACAGGGACAATCAATGTACAGGGCTCCTGATGCTGTGGAGCTGAGAGACAGCTGAAATGCACATCAAGGGGATAGGACTAACTGGAAAAGAAATGTGAGCCACAAGATGAAATTTTCCTACAGTGTCTAGGAAACTAGAATAATGATGATGTCCAAAGTTCTGAGTTAGCTCAGAACTTAGGCTCCTGCTTAGAAATGAATATACTTGTGAGAATGAGAGTACTCTCCTGAGAAAAATATTGTGGAAGTGAGACTCTGGATATGTTTTTGATTCAACAGGAGTCATGTTTAGATTCAACTAGGCTGCTGAGCTAGCAGCCCTGAAAAATGATCTGGGGATTGTGAGGAACAAACTCCAAACTCGCAAGTTATGGAGAGGGATGTTTATTCATCACTGGAAGCATGAGGGATCACTCCGCCCAACATGTTCATCCATTCATTGCACAAGTGGGCTTTTTGTACATTACAGATTATGCATATTAAAATCTAGCTAATATGTATTCTGCCTACGTGCCAGTCCCCACAAGTCTCTCCACAGATGGCTGACTCCTTTTCATGGTTGTCTAGGTGAGATCTGGCATCTGCAGTGAAAGCTTGGTTTGTTCTTTCTTCTCCAGCACCTGTAATCACTAAAAGTCATCTAGGTAACATGTTCCTTAGGCAAAACAAATCTATCACAAAGATCATCTAGGAACCATGTTCTGGTCTATAGACTAACAAAATAAGCTCATCACATCCTTAATGCTGCATTGAGTTAAAACTATCAAACTATGTTTCAGCTGGAAGATCACAGTTCCAGTGGACCCACACAGCTCTAAGAAGCAGTTGTTTCCAGTTGCTGACAAATAGCTGTGAGAGAAAAATTGTCGCTTGGACATCCAAGGTCTATCATGCTTTAGATGTAGACCACTCATGTACTCCTGAGGCTGTATTCCAGTGGGCCACAGCTAGTATAAAAACACCTCCTACTGCTTCAGCTGCAGCTAGGAAGAAGGTTATATGCAAAAGCCAATCTACACTGGAAATTTTATAGTGGAAATCTAGTATAGCTATAAAGATATTTACTGATTAAGTAGCAAGTGATAAAGGGTTGTGTGAATTGTATTATATATAAGTGTTTTCAATGACTTCAAACAATCATTAATTTAACATGAAACTCATGTGTTTCTTAGTGTCCAGAGAAAGAATTGTACAACTTTATCTAGCCTCATGTTTAGAGGAGAGAGGAGTCACTATGTTTTCTAGGAGGTTCCTTTCAGACCATGGTTAACACATGTTCATGAGACCCCGGAGCAAGGCATTTCTCATGCAAACTTGTTTTGTGGCAAGAGACATAAAACAACCTGCCATATGCTTCCCACATACCTCAACTTGCTCCTGCACTCAGAACTTTGTGACTAAATAATTTTTGACTGCTGTAACTCGTTCAAGTTATGTGGTGTGAGAAACACCAACTCACTTGTAAGAGAGGACAAAGTCATTGAAGTAAAGGTTAAACACAACATACAAAAGGGTTTATTAGAAATAAATGAAACAGCGTTGTATCAGGTGCATCTCCAGGCTAGATACACAAATTCTCTACTTACTTTTTGATTTTTATACATTATATCCTGGCCGCTTATGTCCCTGTCTCAAAGAATCATAGAATGGTTAGAGTTGGAAGGGGCCTTGAAGATTATCAAGTTCCAACCTCCCTGCCATGGGCAAGGACACCTCCCACTAGACCAGGTTGCTCAAAGCCCCATCCAGCCTGGCCTTAAATACTTCCAGGGATGGG
>VZRU01021067.1:184-17383 GCA_013398155.1 Pedionomus torquatus | reverse complement strand
GAGGCAAAAAAGTCATTCAGTAGCTCAGCCTTGTCCATATCCTGGGTGGCCAGGTCTCCCATTACCTTCCAGAGAGGGCCCACAGCTTCCCTAGTCTTGCCTTTATCCCTAGGTATGTCTCCCCTCTCATTGGTTGAGAAGTCAGAGCTCACATGCTTCCTGATCGCTTAACCTGATTCAGTTTGCACCTCTTTAGGTTTTAACACTCCCATTCCAAGAAGTCATTTTCCAGAACATGCCTTGGGTTAGTTGCTTCATCCCCTTTGTCTCCCTTGCCCAGATAACATCTGCTGACCAATCACAGTATTCAATAGTACAAAGATATTGGCAATTTTATCAAGGAATGCCAGTCATGAGACTTTGCTATCTCAAGGTGCTTCTCAGGATGTATGTCTCAACCAGACTTCTCAAAGATATTGGTAATTTTATCAGAGAAGGCCAGTTGTGAGACTCTGCTATCTCAAGGTGACTTTCAGGATGTATATCTTGACCAAGGGATACAAAGTAGCTGAAGCAAAACTTTAAGCCCCTTTCTTACAGTGGTTAAAATAAGTGCTCGGTGGTTAACTTTGCCTGTGACAAATACCGTAAGTCAAATGCTACAAAAGGACTCATAAATGAACTATATGATGTAATGTACGTGCATGTAAGAGGTCATTGTAAAACCCCACAAAAGTGCAGGGAATTTGCAGAAGCAACAGTGTTCCCTATACAAAAGCAGGAAGCTGGTTGTACTGGCTGTAAAAAGTTCTGTGTTGCAGGCAGGCTTTCATCCAATAATCCTGAAAATCTTCCACATGAACACTAAATACCTATGCTCAGGGGAAAAAAAAAATAAAAAAGGAAAAAAAATATATATATATAATACCCCAATGCCCCAAGGCTTGATTAATCAGACAAGCCACAGCCTTAATGAACCAAAGGAGAATAAAGATTCATCTTCATTACCACAAGAACCATGGTTGTCATCAAGACATTTTTATCACTTATACAGCATTCCTGCAAACTACAGCAAGGGGAAATAACTGTTTTTTCTTGTCTTTTTCAATATCAGTAACCAACTTGATTGAAACTCTCTCTTAGAAAAGGATAGCATAGAGGTTTATGCACTTCTGTATCTGACCAAATACCTGATTTCTGAAGGAGGCATTTTCAATTTTTTTTTTTAAACCCAATCATACTTCACAAAAGAGCTAGTTCAACTCATTTGTAAATAATAGTTTATAAAACATAATTTCATGGTCCTAGATTATCCCTGGGAATGAAGAGAAATCAAGTTGTGCAGAAAAACTCATTGCCAAAGGTCAATATTCTCAAAGGAGACAGAGGAGTCCTGAAAAGTCTTTATTCAGAGGGAGGGTCCACTTGGGCATATGTACCCCTGTGGGGTCTCTCAAATTGCTGGAGGACATAGCTTCTATTTCATCTTAATTCCCTGACTGCATGTAACCCTTTTCCATTCCCCATTGGCTGATGCATACGCAAGGTACAGACTTCCCAATCACCCTACTACATATTTTCCTCTAACGTGTACCCCCCCCTCACATCATACATAACATACATCACATGTATCATGAACTCTACCTTTATGCCACCCAGAGGCAGAGAGGTTAATATTAATAAGATTGTTAAGCATCTGACTCAAAAGGTGAAAAGTTCAACCTTTGTGGTTTTTCAGTTGTCTAACTTTTGCAGCTTCAGTTAACTCCCCTATTTTTTGGTTATCTCACGCCTGCAATTCCAGCCAACTCCCCTGTTTGTGAAGACATTCCTCTGCCTGTCTTAATGCCTGCTTGTGAAGACACTCTACCCCTATCTTATCAAAATCAAACCTTTGCAGGCCCCCTAAGGAAAATTGTAACTGCAACATTTAAATAACCACAGGTCCTAAATGCTGCAGCCAAGCTTAGCCTGTTTGAATCGGTGACTACATGGCAAAGTTTATATCCTTCAGAGCTGGGGTACTCCAGACAGCCTCAGACTTTTTCCTGATACCGATTTGCAAATAATCTAGGCCATAACCTAGCAACCTGAACCATGCTGACAAGATGCTGTTCGGCATTTAGGTAAAAATCAAGTATGTTAAAGAGGGTTTGTATACATCAAAGGGGCAGGCCTATAAGTTACCTCTGAACCTAAGCATGCATAGGTAAGGGTTGCCTAGAGAAGTTGCAGATGCCCCATCCCTGGAGGTGTTCAAGACCAGGTTGGATGGAACTTTGAGCAACCTGGTCTAGTGGGAAGTGTCCCTGCCCATGGCATGGGAGTTGGAACTCAACGATCTTTAACCTTTTAACTCTAACCATTCTATGATACTACGGTTACTAGCCTAGCTTTGGGATGCAGTGTTTCCATCAGACTGTATTGTGGCTGAGACCTTTCCATGTGAAAATTATGGAAAATTTTTTGTCACAAATCATTTTGTAGCCTTTTAGGTCCTCTGCAATGTTGTACATGACACATGTTCTTCAGAGGGTTAAGGTAGAAAAATCCTGGGCCTACTTTTAGGGCATTTGGTAAGCTCCAACCATGTGAGCTTCACTATGTGATGCTAGGTTGATTGGTCCACAAATACTAAAAGTACCTTAGCAAGCTTTATGACAGTATGTTAGCCTATACTGAAAGTCTTCTTACTAAAAAGATATAGAAGAAATGGCAAGCATAACACAAAACACATCAGAAGCAAAGAGTTTTCCTACCATGAGTTCAGATAGAACTTGTCTAACAACAGAATGGACAAATAAAACTAGTGATTTGACTTATATATATGTTATGTTAGCGATGGATGTCCTAGAAAAACAAAGCAACTTGAAATCCTATCTGCAAATTAACTCCTAACTTTCATTTAGAATTTGTGCAGACATTCGCACCATAAATACTCAGGTTGCTCTGAATGAAGTGAGAGGAAACGTGTTTGGGCAAGTGGAAATGTGAGAAGAAACAGTAGAACAAGGACTAAAAGAATGGCATGTATTGTTGGCTAAGGTCAGCAGTTCACCTGGATCACAGCGCAGCCTGTTTCATTCAATAACCACATAGCAAGAAAATAAACCCGTAAACTAAGATGAACCATAAAAAGTGGAAAAGGAACCGGCCTGGAGCCTAAAAGATAACTAGACAGTGAAAACAAAAGCAGAGCAGTGACTCAGCGGTATTGCCTTAGACTCACCTGAAATGAAAGATGTGGAGAGGAAAGATCACAGTAACTTTTGACTCTTTAAGGCTATATGAGGCCTACCTTAAAGCAGTTTATTCTCAGCAATGGAGAGGAGTTTAGGACATGTAGTACTGTAGACATGCTAGTCTCATTTGGTACTGGTACTTGTCCCATCCACAAGTCATCTTGGTGTATTACTTGGTCACACATGTATTGATGCTTCTGTTGGTGAAAGTATGAGTAAACAGAGTCAGCTGACTTACAAAGTTTAATAAAAATCACTTTCCCTCTGTAGGGTCTTTTAGTGACTTATTGTTTTTTGTTAACTGCCACATGAGTTTGCAGAGAATCCAAGGTGGGAAAGCAAGAGGAAGTCTTTCCACCATTGTCTCTTTGTTGTGAAAGTATCAGAGACAAACACATAACCACTTGGTGCAGTTATATGCGGTGCTTTATTTCGAGGCCCCGGGAGCCAGGGGTGAATACCCAAATCTGGCTCCAACAAAGGCTGTGTTGATTTACAATTTTATACTCTTGTGATTATACAATCTTATACATATTCAGTGATCACCCCGTCACCCTTTATTACATATTCATTAAGGATTACTTCATAGATTGCGACATTCTGGCAGTGGTCCAGTCCCCTCTAGTGGTCTTTGGTGGTCATTCTTGATGAAGTAAGGTTTCTTCCTCACTGTGTTCTTTTCACCTTTCGTTGTTTTGGTAAGTTTCCAGCCTCAGTTTCAAACGCCAACTTCCTCCTTATTCTTCTTGACTCTTCAAGCATCCCCGGTATGCCACTTCCCCTGCTTCAGTAGTCCTAAAGCTATACCTCTCTCCCATCACCATAAGTACAATATCAGATTACAGATTACAAGTATACAAAGATTTCACATAAGATTTTGCAATAGGAATATCAGAACAATTTGTATTTCCCAACAAAAGGAAGAGGTTGGATCCATTTATTGGAAAAGACAAAAGGAAGAAACCACACACAGCAACTGACAATTTAGATAGAAAGGGAAAAAAACACCAAGCCAATTTCTATGTAGTCATTGGGTCTATTGATGCACAGATATGTAATGGAAGCACTATGGTTGGTAAATACACAAATGTGTCTGAAAGCACTGACAGAAGCAGTAGCAGATGGGTCAAAAGAGTACTGGTGGTAGAGAGACCAGATTGCTACTAAGATCCAAAACATCAGTGAGCATGCTGGGAAAATGAAGGACAGAATTGAAGATGTGAAGAGATAATGGCAGGCAGATAAAGAATGGGATTTTATCCCAGAGATATTTTATCTGGAATAAAATACCCAGAGAGGGAGACACAAAATGGAATAAATCAGCAAAGTTGCTTCAGGAAGGTTGGATAGAATGAAAAGACAAAAAGATTACAATCACTGTCAGCTCCAGAAGAACCTTGAAGAAATGCATGCTCAAAAGAGTTAATTTTCCCCAGTCAAGAAAGATATGATGACCACTCTCCAGCTGTTATCCCTTGTCCTCCTTGTCATACACGAGAAATTTTGGCCAAACCATGGACTCTCTTCATGGTCTGACCAAGATGACTTGATTATGATAGGTAGTCTTAGTCTTTGTGAGTTTGATGGTACAAAAGCATGAGTGTGAGTGAAAACAATATTGTTTAAAACAAAACACACCTTCCTTTTCTCATTTTGCTACATTAGCAGCAACATAGTCTGAAAGTGGCTTATTGGGTAAGGAAAATGACAGCTCTGGGCAGAGCAGCTGTAGGTGTTGGCTGATAATAAATAGGTTTAGAAATAAAGAAAATAGAAGTTATGTAATGGAGCACTCATCTATTCTCCTGAAGATAATTCAAGAGCAAGGCCATTGGATAGATAACATGAGATCAGGCAGTGCAGCCCCACATGACACTTAGAAAAGTTTTGGTAGATATCATGCTTTATGCAAAACAGATTAAAAGAAGCAAATAGCATCTGCTTTATGCCATCCAAAAGGATATCCCCTCTCAGAGGATGAGTATGTGCTTACTTTCAGAGAAGAAAGTACAAAAATGTAGTAATTACACTCTGCAGGTACCAAACCAGGGAATAGAAGACAAGGTTATAACCCAGCAGGAACATTTAACTGCTATTGTGTTGAAGATAACAGTTGTAAGAGTAGCAGAAGCAGGTGGCAAGTCTGCAAGTTTTGATTTAAACAGTTGACCATAGAAACCTAAGATTATTGTACTACAACAGATCAAAATAAATTTATGCTAAATGAATTATATTACCGTGTCCGAGTAAAGCAAAGCATGATCTATAAGGAGGCTGATATATCTGTTTCACCTAAAGGAAATGAGTCATTAGTCAGGTGCTGGTCTTTCTATAGGGAAAGGCAGTTTTGTGATAAATGACTTTTCTCTTCCTTTTCTCTCTTTGGGGATTACCTTCTTTTATTGCAGTGTGTTATCACATACGGATTAAGTCCTTTCTGTTACCTTACTATATGAATAGCCTTCTCTGTCAAGACGGTGCCATCCTACTCTCATTCTAGTTTCATATGCAAGTTTTCCCATCAATAGCAGTTTCTTTTAGGAAGCTAATGACTATTTTGTATGAGGAGTTGTTAGTACTTCTTGGTTGCCAACATGAAAAGCTCAAACATACTCAAGAAAAATAGTTATTTTATTAATACCCCAGAAAAGGTGATAGCACATTATAAAATCTTACACCCCTTCTGCTGTTGGGAACCCTGAGATGATACAGCATCAGATGAATCTCTGGTGATGGCATGGCACACTGTGTGGATCCCATCCATGGTGAGGTTTACCAGGTCTGCGCTCACCTGCACTCTTAGAGAACTTTTCTCACAATACCGATTCATCAGCCTTGGCAGCAATTAGATCTGGGATGTGGATTTAGCTTTGAAAAGTCCCTTGGCAATGCATCCTAATATCCTCATCACATTCATAAGCCTACAGTTTCTAGGAATGATATATGCAATTGCTGATCAAAGACACAGTATTTCAAGTGGGTGGAATACTATAATACACATGTGCTTATGATTAAACACATTGATTAATTGCACAATGATTAAATACACACCTGTTATGGCTGAGCAATGGTCATATTGGCAGTCATGATACAGGGGCAAACACCTGGATTAGATATTATCCAGATCACTAACTTCTCTCACAATAGTCTTACAGGCTGCCTGCTACAAATGACATACATGAAAATTCTATACATCAGCCAAAGGTTCCCTATAACTGTAACTAAGCTTAAAAAGTTTATGGGGCACATGGGAGACTGGGGAGGGCATCTATCATAAGTCTATGCTAAGGCACAGGCCTATGCAGGCAAAGGTAAGGCTTTAGCAGAGTTAGAGCTACAGGAGATACAAAGCAAGAAATGTGAACAAGAACTAGCATGGTGTCAGTACTCATCAAAGCGAGAAGATTCAAAATCGATTGAAGTAAAGCTCAGCTAGTGCAGATGGATGTCAGATAATTAGAAATACACTTCTTTCTCACTCTTAGGTCTGTGTTTAGATTTATTTTTATATATTTTGTAACACGCACTAAACCCTCCTCTTTCTTAATTGCTTCACAATTCCTTATTCTTAAAAATAAACCACTCTCTGTGGTTTAGTTTATATATTGTTGGATAATTCCTCATTGTTCTCTTTGTTATCCTTAAAACCAGTTTTATCCAGTTCCCAAGGCTGCATTCCTTTACTGACGAGTAATTGACCACTGGTGATTTATTTATAACCATGGAGCCCTGGTATCATCTGGTGCCTGCACTTTCAAGGCCTCTGCTATCATCCTGTTCTTCTACTCCTCTATGCTTCTAGGTCACAGAAAGTTCCCTTTACACAGAAGAATGAGCTATTTTCACTAGCTTTAGGTAGAGAAATACATCAAAATGACTATAACAGAATAGCACACAAGTGCAGAAAGCTAACTAAAGTTAAAACAAGCTAGGTAATATTACAGGTAATCTGACTGCTAGACAGTTGCTGTCACAGCTAAACAAGCTAAGGTGAAGCCCCAGGCTAGGCCAAGACAAGCCCAGACAAAGCAATTGTTGACAAATCCCAGCCTTGAAGCACTACAAAACTAAGTCGCAGCCTCTGGCCTCTGTATTAGCAATAGCTTCACCGCTTTACCTGGGCTATAAGACTACGCTGTCAAGATAGAGTTTCCTGACAACATTTCCATTTGTGACTCCACGAGTTTTACATCTATCAAGATGTAATTCCTTGGTAGCATAGCTCATGTTTTCTCTGATGTAGCGTAACATACTTTAACATACAGGATCTTGATGGAGTTATCTGGGTGTAGCGTCTTAATAGTCTCAGCATATTCCAATATGGTCCTTTTCTAGGCTTAATGACTAGATACTTTCCCCTTTTAGAAACCTTCAAAATTCACTTTATATATTAATGGTAAAATAATGCATGCATACAACACCTTTTTCAACTGATTGTCCTTAATATGTAATTATGGTGTATTACAGGTATGAGTTTATATCTGATTCTCTTCAGGTAATGGTACCATGCCTTTAGTAATGAAGGACCAAACCATGAATGCCCAACCACTGTAAGAGTATACTCTAGGGGTAGAACGCTTTGAAGCATGACTGCATCATTTCAGCCCAAGCAAAATTTGGTTCACTGTAGGAAATTCAATGTTAAGTGGAAGATGGTGCATTGGATCTGCAGGTAATCCCAGCATGCAGGCCTGCAGCTGATTTTAGACATCATGAGGTGATAAAAGGATAGGTGGCTTGAGAATCAGACGATTGTGTGCAGGGAATACAATTCTGGATATTTACTTGAGGCAAGGATGGTGGAAGCCAGGAGATGGGAAGATTATTTCAAATAAGGATCCATGTAAATAAATTAATAAATGGACAAATCAGTCTGGGAACCATTTGTGGATCAGACACGAAAGCTCATCAGAGGAACAGGATTAGGAAACTGAATAAAAGAATGGTGGATATGACTGTTAGAGAAATTGCCAGCCTGAGGCATGTGACACGATCAGGAACAGTGAATATTGGTGCATAACAGAAACATGAAGATCACGGAAACAGGAAAGGGAAAAGACAGAGGAATAAATAAACATAATATATTACACAATAATTGGAAACATACCCCACGTGCGACTCCACAAGTCACCAACTCAGCTGGAGACGTTTGATTCAAAGGTTTAGTGACCACAACTAACTGGCACGACAGCTAGGTCTGAGGATGAAGCAAGGTGCTGAATGACCTTCAGTCATCCTGACTGCACAAGTGGTGTATGAAAACCAAACCATTAGAGAGGCATTACATAAGATAGTGAATATGAGCAGGAAAGATTGAGATTACTGGTTATCTTTGATCTTTACAGTTTTAAGAAGTTCCAGTTGATTGGCATCTGGGATTTAGTTCTTCCAAACCCTTTTTTGGAATGAAGAGGCTCTTCATTGTGCCCTGAACTTCACTAAAAACTCATTTGGGGGAGATATTTTGACCTGGATAACAGAGGTGCATTAGGAATGGTCAGAGATATAATAGAAAATAAAGTAGAAAGTTGAAAGAGTAAGAATGATAGAAGTGAAGGTGACCCTTTGATTGTGTGCATATGTAGAGGTCAGGGACACAGTTTTGTGTTTAAAGTTGTTGACAGAACACGATTTGCAGCATAAAGGTGGAAGTCCATCTGTGACTATAAATAGGATGGGTCCTCTGTTGTATCAAATCAATGAAATGCCATAATGAAAAATAAGTATATACATCACATTTCAAATGTATGGACTGCTAAGAATGTTCTGCACTTTTATATCCCTTAGATAGCAATATTATTCTTTGCAAAGTGAGGACTTGGAAGATTGGCGAGGAGTCAAGGATATGACTTGCTGCACATTATCTAGTCCCAGTTCACAAAGCGAACATCCTGCCTCTGCTGATAATCATCAGTTCACAGTGACCCCAGCTTCTAATTACTGCAACACTGAATTGTTTGATGTGAAACCACATGAGCATGATAATACATAATCTGCTATCAAAAAAGAGAACAGTATATAAGTGGAGACAGGGACACCTTTGAATGGAGCATCAACTGGATGCCTGCTCTGTTTCCTTTTCCCATGGGCAGCAGAGCACGGCTAGAAGCCAGGGCCATCCCACTGCCTGTGCCAACGGCAGACCCTGCACGTGGCATTGGGCACTGCTGGGACATCAACCAATGGATCAGGGTCAGGGTCAGGCCTGGTGAGTGAAACTTGGGTCAGATACAGCCCCAGGATGGTCAGGCAGGGCCCTGGGACAGGCCAAGGTACATCCAGGACATTGACCTGTGGCTTGACGCAGATTGGTGGGACTAATGTTTGGCATGGCAGGGCTCTGGGGAGCTGGAGACCATCACTGCCATAGTGTCACTGGAGCAGGGACTCACAGCTCTAGGAGGGTGCTGCAATGGGGTCCTTGGGCAGGGTCACAGGAGCCTTTGGGGAGCTGGGCAGGGACACTCAGGCCTTCTCGTGCCCTCAGGTCCATGACATTGATCTAGGTAATTAGAAGAAAATGCATCCAGTTAGTTAGCATCTCCATCACAAGAGAAACTCTCTTTCAGTGAAAACAGATTTTCCACCTATTACCGGTGATGATCGTGGAAATAATGAGTGTGTCTTTCTTCATTACTCAGAGAATTATGGAAAATCAGTGCCAAGGGTCAGTAATATTGTGTTTCAAGATGCTGGGAACAACACTGTTACTGATAGACTCTGTGTAGACTAAAATGATAGTAACCTGACCTGGAGGGTTTCTTCAGACTCAGTCTTGTTAAAAATCAATGAAACAGAGCAATTATAATCAAATCTGGACATGAGCAGAAACACATGAACAAAACACACTGTGGACGGAGATTAAAATGAGTGTGAGACTCCAAGATAGAGTGGAAATTGAAACCAGGACATGTTTAGTCCAGGGTAACACCACTGTTGATAAGCGCTCACAGTCCTATATTCTCTTTCCCTGAGTCCAGCTTTTCACTGTCTCTACACATACCTGCTCACTTCTGCCCAGATTCTTCCCAAAACATGCAACATTTCCCATATGACTTCTTTGTCATTGGCCTTAATTGTGCTACTCCTGCTTCTCAACCTGGTGTTTCCAACACTGTTACTGAGACAATTTTGGCACAATGCAGTGCAACTGATCTAATTACTGGATTGTATCAGCCTTCAAATAGAGCAGGCTTGCCTCCTGTCACTACCTTCCAACACTTAATTTTTGGTGGATTTGTTTCATTTATGTTATATTCTTTCTAAACAGAATGGTTTCACTTTACCCTTGATCCTTTACTTTGCCAAAGTGCTCTCCTGTTCATAGTTCAGCCATGGCACACACCAAGGCCTGTTACACCCAGTTCCTGTTTGCATCATCCTGCTGGTCACACCTCATTGTACACATCTCCTTTTTCCATAGTATACTCTGCTCTTGACCAAGGAGAGTCCACGCCTGACAGTGGAGGAAGGGGGCAGGGATCCTACACAAACAGCACTTTGGTTGGTGACTTGGTTTGAGGTAAAACAAACCAATTTTCTGTTTTACAATTTTACTTTTTTAGCTGGGCCTCTTCTCACTAACTAAACTCTGAAATTAACAGCACATTGTTCAGAAAACTGTTCACTCTCACAGTGATAAGACCTGATCATGCCAAAGAATGGTGTGCAGAGAGGCCCTTGCTTATATTTATTGCTAGAACAACCAAGGCCAGGTAATTTCATTATTTGCCCCATTGGTCAGAAGTGGAAAAGTGTAGGGGTCACACCTGTAGTGAGGAACAGACAGGACAGGTGACCCAAAACTGGCCAACTGGAGTATTCCATCCCATCCGCATCATACTCAGTATAAAAGCTGAGGGATCAAATGGTCAACTATTTTTCTTCGATGGCTGACATCAGAGGAGGACCCTTACTGTTTGCCTGCCTTTGACCCCAATCCAAGTGTTCCTGACTCCAGATCTGGAATCCAGCTCCTGTTGATCACTGAGTCCACCCTGGGACTTTTCCTCATGCTTGCTGGTGATGTTGTCATCATCCTGGGAGCTTGACACAGTTTTGTATATACTATATCTATTTCATTATTTTCTTCTTACTTTAATTTTAGTATTAATACTTCATTAAAGTAGTTTAATTCATTCTAAACTCCTAAATCTCCTTATCTCTTCCTCTCCTTTCTTTTTGGTGGGAGGAGGGGCCACCTGTCAATCTGTTTTTTGGGAAATTTGGCTGAAACTATGACAGTTGGGAAGCATGCTCTTGTAGTACTTCAGAATCTGGAGAAGGCAAAAATCAAGGATCCCCCAAAGATTGAGTGGCAAAGAAACCATAAAGCCTTGGGCAACAAGAAAACCAATACATGAAAAGCCCCTGAGGCCCACCTGCTGCAAGACTCTTGATCTCTCTGCTGTAGTGGGAAGCTGTGCAGTGTGTGTGAGTGTGCACGTATGTGTACAAACATACAGTAGTTAGAAACATAGCATGATATTGAACTTGTCTTAATAAAGAAACAAGTTTGAAATCGTCATTTGTATTGCAACTGTTGGGCTTGTGCCACCTGCTTGGCATATTAAGGTGGCCTGGAGAAGGACATTCACCTCTTTAACAACTGATTTTCAGGTCACAGAATCTTAGAATATCTCAACTTGGAACAGACCCATAAGGATCATCTGGTCCAACTCCCTGCTCCTCGCAGGACTATCTAAATCTAAACCACATGACTAAGATGCTCCTTGAACTCTGACAGTCTTGGTGCCATGACCACTTCCCTGGGCAACCTATTGCAATGACTGACATCCTCTCAGTGAAGAACCTTTTGCTAATGTCTAAGCTGAACTTCTCCTGATGCAGTGTCATTCCATTTCCTCGTGTCCTACTGCTGGTCACTTGGTCACCAGAGAGAGGAGATTAGCACCTCCCCCGTGCGATAATTGCTGGAGGCGACTCAGAAACTAAAGTTACATTCACATTTTAAGAAGAGGTACAGCGTTGAAGAAAATTCCAGGGTGGAGTGCAGCTGATATGCAAGGAATGTATTCCACCGTAGTTCCCTAGGCTGCATAGCCTGCAATCATAGAGTCAGCACATTCTAAGGTGGGAAAAAAGCAGCATGGAGAGTGGGGCGGTGTAAAGATACTGAAGCCAAACTCTGTGCATCAGTGCAGGGAATGGCAACTTATGGTACTGTGAACACTGGTAGGATGCATAGTTGTTACCCTGAGCCAATAGCTTCTTTTTTTGTAAAAATCATGTCCTTAGAACTTTGCTTGTTAAAATGTCATTATAAAACCAAAACACACCTCCATCCTAAAAGCTACCCACCTCCAAGGTGCAACCACCCCTCACTGGGTCTGCATTCTGAAGTTTTGCTAGTCTGTACCTTTAAAGGCAAAGTGAGGAAATTATACAGCAGTCATAAGACAGGTATGTATGCCTAGAGTCACTCAAGTTTCACCTGAAAGTTGAAAAATAATATAAAAATGACTTAAGAATGGAGAAATGTTAGGGAAGATACCATCGCAGACAAGTCAGGAAGATACCACCAAAACCTTCTCTTACTTCTGGGATCAGTTGATGGGCAAAGCCTCTGTTGACCCCCATAGGAATGCCTGCTGGATGAGATCTGAACAAGTGGTTATACTGAGTGCTTCTCCAGGAAATTTAGAAACTTCTATATAGATTTGTTTTATGCTGCTACATTACTTGAGTTGGTCTATGCTGCTATATTACATGCATATGCTTTGCAGACAGGGTACTATCAATGGCAATCCAAAAGAATCTGCAATTCTGTTGCCTCAGTAAACTATTCATTAATCTAGTCATGAGAGTTCTTATTGAACATGGCCAAACTCCTTAAATCTGGCCATGTTAGTTCACTGAATGTGACCAGGCTGAGAGTGTATCACGCTATTTGTGTGTGTCATCGTGGTAGTTCAATACATTGAATACCAGACCTATAGTGCCAAATTTGGTATCACTCAGAATTTAAGCCCAGCTGCCACCAGCCCCTCTGATATCTGAGGACAACCTGAAATGCAAGGAGGTTTATTTTCTGCCAAATTCCTTCACCTTTTAAGGCAACACCCTCTCTGCTGCCCACCTTGAGGAAGTTATAGACTGCAATGAGGTTACCCCAGTCTTCTCCAAGCTGAACAAACCAAGTGACCTCAGCCACTCCTCATAAGTCTTGTCCTTAAGGCCCTTCACATTTCCCAAGACTCATGTGAAGGCAAAAGGTCATTGTCTTGGTCACCCTGCTCTGGACACACTCTAGCAGTTTGATGTCCTTATAATGAGGCACCCAAAACTGCAGACAGGACTAGGGCTGCACCAGTGCAGTGTGGAGTGAGACAATCACTTTCTTACACCAGCTACCTATGCTGTGCTGGATGCACCTTAGGATTTAGTTGGCCCTTTTGGCTGCCAGGGCATACTGTTGGCTCATATTCAACTTGCCATCAGCACCCCTTGGAATTTAAACTTCAGTGTTGTTCACAAATTAGGAACAGTATAGCATTGAAGGAGCTTCCAGGATGGAGTACAGCTGCGGCTGGTATGCAAGGAATCCATTCTACAGTGTTCCCTGGAGAAAGTCACTTGTGAAACAGCACGGGGGTGAAGACCTTGTGGCCAGCCTCTGCGATATCACTACAGAGATGGGAACTGGATGGTACTATGGAGCTGATAAGCTGCACATTTAGCAACCTGGGCCAACAGTCTGTCATATTTTGACAAAATGGTGTCCTTTATGTGAACCTTGTTCATTATAATGTCATTATAATACCAAAACACACCTCCATCCCGAAGGCTACCCACCTCCAAGGTGTGAAGACTCTTCCCTGAGCCTATGCCCTGATTTTTTAAACTATACCTTTAAATGTGAAGTGAGAGAACTTTACATCAACTATAATAAAGGTGACTAGTCACCTCTATTACTAGAGTCACTCAAGCTTCAACTTGAAGTTAAAAAAAATATATAAAAATGACTCAAGAAAGGGGGAATGTTTGGGAAGATATCATCCTAAACAAGCCAGGAAAGACACCATCATAAACTTCCTCTGACTTCTGGGATAAGTCGGTAGGTTGAACATCTCTTCCCCCACATCGGGACACCTTTGAGTAAGAGTTCAGACTTTTCCCTGGGAAACTCAGGAATCTCTATAGAATTTGTTTTAATTTAACATATATTATAGCCAGGATGTATTATTTGTAATCTTGTTGTTTACGTGTGCTTTTGTAGGCAGTATATTTATCACTGGCAAACCAAAAAGAACCTGTACTTCTGTTGGGTTATTAAGGTGCACTATTCATTATGCTAGTCATACAAGTTTCTCATTGGGTGTCACCAAGCTCTCTAAGTATGACCATGTGAGTCCATGGAGTGTGACTAAGCTGAAATTGCGGTACGCTATTTAGTGCATCTGAATCATGATAGTTCTATAAATGGAATGTGACCAGGCTAATAGTGCCAAATTATTGCCTGCCCTCCCCCCACCTTCATGCAACAACTCCCAGATCTCTTTCTGCAGGGCTGCTCTCCAGCTTCTCGTCCCCCAGTTTGTATGTACTACCAGGATTATTCCAACCCAGATGGAGAAACTAACACTTGCTCATGTTAAACTTCATATGGCTGGTGATTGCCCAAGCTCTCCAGTCTATCTGTCTCTCTCTCTAATGCCTGTCTACACTCTAAGGACTCCACAACTCCTCCTAATTTAGTATCAGAGACAAATTTGCTTAATGTACATTTGACTCCTGTACCCAGATCATTTATAAAGACATTGAAGAGCACTGGCCCTAAAAATGAGCCCTGGGGGACCCCACTGATGACTGGGTGCCAGCCTAATGTAACCCCTTTTGCAATTACCCTTTGAGCCCAACCCATCAGCCAATTGCTCACCCAACGTATTATGGACTTGTCTAGCTGTGTGCTGGACATTTTGTTCAGAAAGATACTATGAGACAGGGGGGCCATAAGTCTCTGTTGCTGGTGCCACCTCGGTCTGAGTAGCCTTTTAATGTTTTGTTGTTGTTTTTTTTTTCATTTTTTTCTAGTTTTTGTGATCTGTGGCCTCTTGTGCTTCCCTATATTCTTTAAATTAATTGCTAATCATCCCTGGCAAATCATAATTTGTATAACTAGCGCAGAGATAATCAGAGATAATTGGTCATTGTGCCCTTACCCCACAGCTTTCTTATGTTCAGCATTGTTACATCGCCTACTCTGGTGATTTCCAGATGTTAAATCAGCAATCTTCTAAATGCGCTAAACCAACAAGTCAGTTTCTGTCTCACTACAAGAGGTACTAAATGTGTTGTGCTGGGAGTTGGGTTACTGTCCTATTGTGCCATGAGGTCTCATTTCCTCTTCTGTGGGTCTGCTGCCTCTGGCTATTCTTAGGTTTCCTCTTACACATGAGACCATAGAAATTAAGGGAAAATTTGAGTTTGGTTTGGATAAATGAGGATCATGCATTGTTACCTAGGGTTGGCAGTTCACCTGGGTCACAGCACAAGCTTCACGTGGTTTTATTCAATAACTGGACAATAAGAAAATGAAGCCATGTGACTGGTATTCCCAGCTCCTGGCACTTGGTACAGGATTGTGTCAGGACATGGTGATACCAGTTATGGAACAGCAAAGCATAACAGTGTGTGAGGTATTGTGGATGGCAAAACTCCTGATCCCTTGGTGGTCACGTATGGCTCTTTCAATTGCTCTCTCAACTCTTGCTCCGGTTTTGGCTAACATACAGCTCATGCTAAGGCCTGATGCGTTCTGGGAGCAGCACTTTTAGGTCAAAACCAGAGCAACACCAGGAAAAACTGGGCAGGAAGAGATCATTATACAACTGTTACCACCCACAGCTTGCTGTCTCCTGCAGCCAAAATTCTTGCATATCGATTTTCTGGCAGCGTCTTCAGAATCCACCACTTTACAGCAGTGATAAAGATGCATCAGTTGATCCAAAGGGCTTTTGAAGTGGATTGTACCATGGCAGATAAGGCCTTTGTGTTTCCAAAGGCAGTACAGGCACAGGGAATGCTAGCACCTTTGCTGTTGGCTGGACTACTGGCCTCCATCATTCTTCTTCCTCTGAGTGGGTGACTCGTGTACTTGTACAAGCCAGAGTCTCGATTATGATTATTGTATTGTGCGCTGATTGTTAAGAATTTGACCCAATCTGCAGAGGGTATGGGTAACTAAAAAGTCTAGTTAAATGAAATTTTAGGTAATAGGGAAGCTATACTAATTGCTAGAAATTCTGTGTAATAATAAGCTACACTGATTGCTAAAACCTTTATAAAATAATAAAGCTCTAATTATAACCACAAACTTGTGGCCAGATCTCACTCTACCAAGGATCCTTAAAAGGACCCGCCTGTCACAATAAGGTTGGGTGACAACTGGCCAGGAGCCAGGTAGTGACTTAGAAAGGGAAAATGAAAATGCACCATTGACTCAGCAATGTTTCCCTAAGATTCACGTGAAGGTAAAAGGTCACAGTAGCTGTTGACTCCAAAAGGTTATATATACATGGGCAATCCAAAAGCAGTTTGCTCTCTGCAGTGAAGAGGAACTCAGGACGTAGGGAGAGGATTCAGCAGCTGCCATGTCTTTCGTCGCACGCCAGTCCCCTGATCCTACGTGTCACACCAGTCTGCTTGGAAACACGCATCCCGATACTTGTGTGAGTGTCAGCTCATTTATAACACTTAATAAAAATTAGTTTCCCTGCCTATACAGTTCTATGATGAGCTTTGCTCCCCTGCTACTCAGGATACGTAACTTCAGGCAAGACCTATTCAGTGTAGGCTTGTTACCAGTTTAAAACTTAAACCTTTTAAACAGATGGTAGCCTTTTAGTAATTTCTGTGATGCAAAATTTATCTGTAAATACTGTACTGCTTACAAATAATTTATTTGCATGTTAAACAACTACCTTTCACACCATCTAACTAGTTTTTACTACAGAGCCTCTGCATTTATCAGTCCCCGGTTCCTTTAATGGCAGTC
>VZRU01021066.1:228806-247759 GCA_013398155.1 Pedionomus torquatus | reverse complement strand
CTGATATATCAAATGCTTCCTTTATCTGTATGACAAACTTAGATCAAAAATTGATATTTACCACTGAGAGCACCTAATAAGCATATTGAATATTGATTTTTAAGAAAGGAATCCTTAGATTTTAGATAATACCAGTGTAACCATCTTTCTTTCTGATTTTAAAAATTACTCTGCTATCTAATGACCAGGTTTCCCTTCTTCCCAGGTTCATGAATGCCTCCAGGGGAACCACACTGGCTCCCCTCTCTCCATCGTTTGTTCAGACTGGATTTTTATTCACATGTGGTGGCAATAACAGTATGGAGCAGGGTATTCCTGCTTCAAGGCAGAAAGTGCCCACTACTGTCATGGGGATAGTTAAAAACCATCTGTGTCTGCTTTTCCAGGTGTGATGCTAGGGTCCTCTGAATTATGAAGTGGAAGGACTGTCTCACAGAAGGGTGAAACCAGCAGCTTTTAAGGACTGTGATTCATCTGCCTGACAAGGAGCTCTCTGACTGTAAAGATGCATCACTAGGAATAGTCACAACATAAAGGAGGAACATGACTATAAAATATACTAATGTTATCTGTACTTGCTATTGGCTGATAACCAAGTCAAACTGCCTGATCTTTTTAAAAAACCAAAATGTATTATTTGGCACAACAAAATGCAAACAAATTTGAAGTAATTTAATTTGCCTATAGAGCAAAGTCTACCCTAATTTACAAGGCTTTTTCTGCTCAAGATATCGTATGATCTCAACATTACAACCATTTTTGCTTCTAGAATTCATAAGAGCTGCAAAGATTTAAAGATTAATAAAATACAATTTACTCCCACATTCACATATTGCAGTTAGCTAGTGACAGCTAGCTCCACACCAGACATATAAGGTCAACAGGGCTTAAAGGGCNTATGCCAAGCCTAGAGCTGTAGCTTCAACTGAATCATGCACTTATGTATATGTATCAAATATTAACATCAGCATCAAGGCTTATAAAAAATGCATGAATGCATGAGTAAAACAGGATTTTTAGACCTAGGAGGTAATAGATGGACTTAATTTGAGAAATTTGAATGTAACTTTAAATTAATAACTTTACTAATTGTGGCCAGCCTAGTAGCTGTTTGGTACTGGAGACTTTAGAATTTATGTAGGCAAAAGCAGCAGTTCCTTACTGACTGTGCTGATCCTAGCTATTTCTTCATAAATTTCTTTTGCAAATAAGATCATTCCCTTTCTGTCATGCTTCCTGGAAGGTAAGGATATTTTTTAGTCATTTCTGAAAGGCATCAGCTAGCAGAAGTTGAGTAGGAGGACAGAACATCTAGTTTTCATTTTGACTTTTTTTATTATTATTATTATTTTATCCTTTTCTTGATTCGTAGCCTGATTTTGCAACTTTCAATCACATGAGAAACACTGATCTCAAGATAGCATTAATATTAAGACAATTTCAGGTGGTATTCATATAAGTACTTTGTACTGGATTCTTCCTTTAATCATTCCAATAAAATTAAATCTAGAAATATCATTCCTTTGATACCAAAGTTTTCTAGCAATGTTTTTTCTCCTTCTTCCTCTATCAAGATGTGCTACTGCTTTATTCAGCTATCTCATATCAAGTAACCTCACTAATGGCTATTGCATACATTGTGCCAACAAACAGTTCAGAAAATGAAATATTAATTTAAAATGCACATAATTTAGCAGTGGTAACTAAGAAGCAGCAAGAACAGAAATAGTGCTTGAATTAATTAGAATTATAGCCTTTGGGTTTTGCATGTGCTCTTTGAATTCGAGGAATGCCTACCATTTCATCTTAGATATCAAAAGCAGACAGGAACTCTTATTGTTTTTTCTTTCAAAAGAGGTTCATTTTTATGAACTTTGTTTCATATTTTACTGTTCTTTTTCAAATATTCCAGTTTATCATGGACTGATGCTGAGGTAACACTCAGCTGATATATCAAATGCTTCCTTTATCTGTATTCCTTTCTCTACTATGCCCTTTTCATTTATATAGACACCAAGAAACTTTAAGTATCTTGGATGCTGGAAGACTGTTAGAGTGCAGACAGGCTCCAGTATAAAAGGGAAAAAATATTGTAAACAAATATTCTGTGGCAAATCCACATGCTGCTAGAATAGTTTTAAAGAGCTATGTAAAATAGGTTAGAGAAACCTTGCATTTTTAGGAAGATATTTATTTATGCATAAAGGCATTTCATTTTGCACTGATCTTTTGTAAGCAGAACACTTCATATGCTGCCTTTTACACTCATAGGGTGGAGGAGAACAGTGAAGGGACAACAAAGCTTCGTAATCATTTTGAACTAATTTGGGCTAAAGTGTTCTGTGAAATTGTCTGAAAGTGATGTAAAGTTTTTGGTATAAATCTAAATGGTGTAAAATCTTTGCTGAAAATGATGTTAAGCACCATGCTTTCTTCTTTGAAATATGACTCTAATGATACAGTGATAGATAGATATACAGACAACTCAAACTCAATATTTTAGGGAAGAGACAGCCACGTTATACAGTGCTTAGATGAGACACATTTAGTCTTACTAAGTGAGAAGCAGGTGACTTACTCAAGAAATCAACTTAGCTAACAAGTTGGGGAAAGGATCAACTATAAAAATGTGTTTCTTATTTTTCCTTTGTTGGCCACTGATAGCCACAGCTGGAGGCAGGATAACACATCAGATGGTCTGAAAAAGTATGGCTGTTTCTATACTATGTTCTTTCCGTCTTTGCCACAGAAACATTATTTAAAACTTGTACCAGTGCAGAAGGGTTCTGATGGATCAGAGTGGAGACCCTGCCATGGAAGAAGATATAACTATAGATATAAAAGAATCACAGAATTTTCGTGGTTGGAAGGGGTCTCTGAGATCAAGTACAACCATACATACACACCAAAACCCCACCCAAAACCAATAAACCCACCACAAAAAAATAAACCCCGCAGAACAAATTGCCCAGCCCAACAATCTTGGCCACTAGAGCATAACCTGAAGTGCCACATCCACATGTTTCTTAAGTACCTCCAGGGATGGTGACTCCACCACCTCCCTCAGCAGGCTATTCCAGTGCCTGACTACCCTCTCAGTGAAGGAATTCTTCCTAATATCTAATCTGAACCTCCCCTGATGCAACTTCATACCATTTCCTCTGGTCCTGTCATTATTCACTCATTAGAAGAAGCCAACACCCACCTCTCTACATCCTTCTTTCAGGTAGCTGTAGAGGGCAATAAGGTATCCCCTCTATACAGAAATTTAGAAGCTATATCCAATAGGGACACTACTATTATTTATAAATATATGTGTATAGATGAACAAAGAAAAAGTATCTGCTGGATTCCTGGACAACCAAGCTGGAAAGTCATGGTTTGGGCTGGGTTAGCTAATAACAAGGAAATGGATGTTCTCACCCACCTCTCACTCCAAGGAGAAGAAGAGAGAGAAAGAGATCTACAAGTTCATTTTCTCCTAAACTAATGAAATATTAATAATAAAATAAAAATATGATAATAATGACATGGATACAATATATAAATATATATTTACAATACATATAAAGCTCACAGGGACATGTCAATGGCAGGTACTGGGAGAGTTCCAGATTGGTCTCATAGATGAATAGTAACTGGATTCCAGAACACCTTGATGGGAATCCAAGGCAGAAAAACTGTCATGGTCCTCTTCATTGGCTCCTCTTCAAAGACTCTTCTTCAATCTTAACTCTTTAATTCCTTAGCTTTTACTGAGCATGGCAGATATGGTGGAATACCTTATTGGTCAGTTTGCATCACCTGATCTGTCCACTCCTCCCCACATGTGCAACCCCTCTATGAGGTAAACAAAGTCAACTGATCCTGGTTGCCACAGCAACAAGTCTAAGCAAGAATCTCTCTCACTGAGCAGAAAGTTGGCTCTGGTCCACCCCAAAACAGAACACTGGACAGAAGAACTGTGTAAATTTAAGGATAACACTGGAACAAATTCTTATGAACTGACCACAAAAAAGTGGAATTTCTAATCATCAAAATAAAGTCTTGAAAAGCTTTCTATTAGGAGAAACAAAAATTTTAATGTATTTTTGAGGAGCTTTGTAAATGGCATTATGTGACAAGATTTCTGTGATGGCACAGGTCTGAATGTGGTAGCTCAGACAAAATCCTTGATGTTGTAATCTTCTATGAGTAATATGGTCTATGCAATCCTGCTTTATCCAGGGAGTTGGACTAGATGATCTCTAGAGATCCCTCCCAACTCTGACAATTCCATGATTATACAAAATGTTCAAGGAACAGCCATTGTACTAATAATGGTAGCAATTCCATATGATATCCTGAAGGAATGACAAAGAAATTTGCTTCAAAAGTGTATCCCTGAACTCAAATGCCAAAGTAGACATGCTTTCAGAGTATTGAAGTCCACAATACATAAAATAAAGACTTAAGAATCCGACAGAGTTAAATGAAAGGTCACTAGGTGCTGCTTAGCTTGCTGACCACAGAGACCCTTCTCTGTGCATACCTGTCTTCCTTTTCCCAAGACAGGTAAGGAGCCCGAGAGACCTGCAGGCTGTGGGGCAACAATGCTTAATGCACACTGGCAACAAAAATGAGGGCATGTCCACTACAATTAACAAGGGAGTCCTATCACAATGCAGATTCACCAAACTGAATCTCAAATGAAGTCTCTTTACAGCTCACCACCCCAAGCTCATCAGCTTTGCCTAGGCCTTTGGTACCTCCAGCTCATGTAAAAGAGTCATTACCAGCAGCTCTGGGGTCTCAGTATGATTTTTGCCTGCATGGTCTCTGTTGGTGCCCAAGCAGAAATGTTCTAGTTCTAGAGACCTCAGCCATTGCACTGGGCAGGTTACTAGCACCTGGGAGTTAGGTGCTCTTGTTCAGTTGGGGGCATAAAGTCCAAAGTTGACAGGGCTGTCTGCCAGTCCCACATTACTTTCTTTTTTCTGCAGCTTATGTTCTAAGTCTCAGTGTTTTCTTGGTAAACATTTTAACAAGCTTTTGAATTAAATGAAAATGAGGTTAGAAAACATTATGTACAACTTAAGGATCTCTTCCTCTTGTAGTAGCTCTGCCATAGCTGCAACTATTTTTATGAATAACAAATCCTCCATGGATTTCTTATTTGGAAGGAGGGAACATGCCTCTATATTCACTAGCTTTCTGTTTAAATGTCATGTTTATTATCACAGAGTTCTAGTGAAAAATACTTTTGGACACCAATGCTGTAGGCTTTTTTTTTTTTCCAGAGAGGTTGTTCAGACTATGCAGCCAGAAGGTCATTAAAGACCTTAAGTAAAGCTTCTTTCCTCAGTGACTCAGCTTTATCTCTGAGCACCCTATACAGAGATGATTTCTTAGAGCCCTAGATGCCTGAGTTTTTACTTTTCCCAAGTGAACTTTGGTTTATGTTGCTTCCACAATGAATGCCCCATCTGCAGTCCTGCTCCAGTCTGACTCACTGAACTTCTCTTTTCTGGTAATTTAGTCAATGCTTTCACTGACTCCCAGATAAACACCAGGCAATGTTTCTTGTACTGGATTGATCGGTCTCTCTAATTTACTTTAGGAGTCTTCCTTGTTCAATGTAATAGATTACTACCCTTTTTTATCAGATTTCCCAATTTTATTAGTGAGTGGAGTTGTCTTACTTTGTCATTGCTGGCAATGTCCCATTTTCTGCAATTACCTGTGAAAATACAGATTTTTCATTTCTACTATAAAATCAAAACAGCTGTTAAAATAAAATCCCAAACAGCAATCCAGTCAAGAGACATTATGCTAATTTCTTCTTTATAAAGGAAGACAATAAAATATGGCATTTAATTTTATATGAAATATTTTATTTAACTTGAAAAGGAATATTTTCCTAAAAGTGCCAAAAAATGAAAGCAAAGAGAAATGGGGCTTGGCTTGCCACCCTTCTAGTTATGGCTAACAGTTATGACCAGCTGTTATAGTTCTCTTTGATTGAATAGTTTAAACAGTCACATTATTTCTGAGAAACTTAGGTACCAAAATATTCTGTCATGAGTTAAATATCTTAAAGACTATCCCAAACAGCCCCTGTGGTCCTTTCTGTGGGAACTGTTCCACTTTGAATAGACCACAGGGTGAGTGGATAGTGTAAAATTTCAGCCTGATGAGTAGGACCACACTGAATACAATTTTGATTTGTGATTCAGCAAGTATTTTTAGATGGGATGTGTGTATTTGTATGTACACATATATACATGTCTTTATACATGCATGTACATATACATGCAGACAATATAACTATATATATATATAATAGAATAGATTGAGAAATCTGAAAGGCAGAGCTTACAGTAACATCTAGAAACGTCACCACCCTACTTATAATACACATATAAGTATGTATTCACATAACCTCAGTGACAAACAGCTCTGAAACTCAGCTGTACGGCTTAGCAGTACCAAGTGACAGCTTGCTGACTAACAAGTCACTTCTGAAAGAAACCCAACTGTAATGTTATCTTTTTGGAGAAAGAGTTGTAGTTCATTATATTAGTAATGTGAACACCATGAAAACAGAATTTTCTCTGAATGGAACGACTGCAGTAATGTAGGATCCAGTCATGCCTTTGAGGCAGTGAACTACAGCAGGAGCACTGCGAGGTTACCAGAGGCACAATTCCTGATAAGTTTCCCAGCAAATCAGACTGGAACTGTGTGCTTTGCAGTGTGAAAGGTCTGGGTTTAGTTTCTGGCTCTGCTACAGATTTTCCATAGGCAAATCACTCACATCATGCTGTGCCTCAGTTCTCCATCTGTAAAAGGCAGATAATGATTCCTTACCTTGCAAAGGGTTTGTGAAGATCTGTTCATTAATATTTGAAAGGTGCAGTGCTGGAGAGCATATCACTGTTGAGCAGGCTGGAAATACAGCTTCAGCCATACCCCTTGAAGCTTATGCAGCACACACTGTCTTGAGGAAATACACTCCGTTTTCTTTTCTCCAGGTTTCTTGGTTCCCACTTCAGACAGTGCACAGGCTGGGGAGAACTTGCAGTGAAGGGAATAGCCTAAACAATCATTTGAAGAAGCGAGAGGAGTTATCTCTCTGGTTTTCTTACTCATCCGTATCTAGGTTAAGCTCCAATTTTGCTATTGAAACTTTTTGATACACAGCACTGGCTGACATGGTGAAAGTTTTATCTGCTTTTTCCCCTCTTTCTATCTATCCATAGTGGAATGCAGCAACTGTCCTTAATAGGCAAATGAAAAATGGAAATTGAATCATTAGAAACATAGAATGGTTACAGTTGGAAAGGACCTGAAATATCATTGAGTTCCAACCCCCCTGCCATGGGCAGGGACACCTCCCACTAGACCAGGTTGCTCAGAGCTTCATCTAGCCTGGTCTTGAAAAATTCCAGGGATGGGGCATCCCCATTTTCTCTGGGTAACCTATTCCAGTGCCTCACCACACTCACTGTAAAGAGCATCTTCCTCAGATCTCCTCCCCTTCAGTTTAAAACCATTACCCCTTGTCCTATCACTACACTTCCTAACAAAAAGTCCCTCTCCAGCCCTCTTGCAGGCTGCCTTCAGGTACTAGAAAACTGTTATAAGGTCTCCCTGGAGCCTTCTCTTCTCCAGGCTGAACAATCCCAACTCCCTCAGCTTGTCTTCACAGGGGAGGTGCTCCGTCTCTCTGATCATCTTCATGGCCCTCTAGTGGACCCATTCCCACAGCATCAGTATTCAGTGTTTAAATGACAGCATTTTTAAAAACTGTAAAACTGTGGAGAACTACAATATTAACAGAATTACTATGTTATCCAGCCTGACAGCTCTCATATACCATATATTCCAAAATAGACAACCAAGGAAAATATTACATCTGTTAATTTTTTTTTTTTAATGTGCCAGACCTGAATTTCCAATTCCTCCCTCAGTTTTAGTTCTCTGCTCTCAAAAGCAGCCAAGAGGATGTGATGGATTCTCACAAAAATCCATCCATCCAGAAGTGGTGAGGGCACCACAGACACTTTCAATGCTTTACTCCAGAGATATTAGACTAAGTAGTAGTCAAAGGATTCTTTCTGAATAGTATTATTCAGAGAAGGGCCCATGGTACAATTAACTCTCTGCAGTAACTTTATGCTGTTTAGACAAAGAAAATGCAACCTCAGTTTCTCTGATGAAACAATATTTACTATAACATTTTAGGGGTGAACATCTAAAAGCCTTGCAAGAAGGCAACACTGTAGAAGAGAGGCCCAACAACATTAAAATTCTCATGGCTGTCTGCTTCCTCAGTAAATTCAGTTCTGGGAAGACTTCATCCTTTCTTACAGAGAATTATCTTATTCAGCCAGGTAAGTGAATAGTAAAGACGTGTTTATTTTCATCTAACATGTTAATTAGTAGCATGCCTACAGCATGTGGGTGGCTTTAATGATAGCTGGCAGCTTTTCTCATTTTCACTCTAAAAGATGGCCCCAAATATCCTTTTTTGGACAGGTATCAATTTGTGATGATTGCATCTACAGTTCCTAGAGAAATTAGTTTAAGGAAGCATAGTAAGAAGAAAATTTATAATTATAGTGCTTAAATTCCTTTCTGTAAAAATATTTATAATTGGTGATATTATATAAGCAAGCCTGTGAGGATATCTGACAACATTCCTATTTATTCCATTAATCACTTAGCAGAGGGATAAAATACTGCAAAACCACCAGTTTCCAGACCTTGAAAATACAGCTTTTCCACATGTATTATTAATGAGTGGGGTGCAGGGATCATAGAGTGCCTTCTACTAATAATAAGTGACAAGATTAACATATCAGCTGCAGTTCTATCTTTTTCCTCCTTAACTTTAATGTTTCTCTTAAATGGTTTAATGGAGATCATTGATAATAGTTGTAGAATGAGTCGCAATTCAATGTGATGTGAGAATTGGGCTTGATTAAGGCATAAGAGGGATAAAAGGAGAACAGGTGACTTCTTTGCCCATCTGTGCACTAGAAAGCAAAAAAGCTAGATTCTGTATTCCCCTCACTTCTCTCTCTTCTGCAGCCTCTAAGCAAACTGCATAAAACCAAACACAGTGAAAGCAGGTTGGATCTGATGGCAATATAGTGTGTGGGATGTTTATCCTGCTGCCTGGCTTCTGTTCAGCACCCCATTCAATTGTAGCCTGTGGGGAGGGACACAGGCAAGACCTCTATGTTTTTCACATACTTAGAAAAAAAGAACAGAGGTCCTGATTGTACATGTTTAGGTCTTGCAACATTGCTGGAGCGGAGGTCTATGCTCCATGAAGGCAGTAGCTGGGGCAACATTCAATTGCATGCTTAATCTTTTGTGCTGTGTATATATTGTAATGTGTTTAGAATTGTTGCTTTTTTTAAGTAACAAAAAATGAATCAGCTATTATTAGGTTTTACACAAGCCATGTTAGAGAATAAGAGGAAATACTGTTGTTTAGATATAGGCTATTTGGCACACAGATATATATATATGTATAATTTTGCAATTGTGTGGCTCCATAGAAAGTACCAATTACATATTCACAGGTGAAAAAAGTGGATCAAAACAGCCACAGAGTGTCCTGCAGCATTGTGAGGACTCTGAAATAAGATACCACTAAAGGCAAGCAGGATGGAATTTCATCCTCTGGACTCGCACATCAAATTATTTCTTGAAAACTGATCTGATATCAGTCAGGATGTTTAATGTCAGTGAGCCAAGGCAAATTATTTGTTTTTTCTCCCAATAATCACTGAAGTTCAATATGAAGCACTACCCTGGTGTCAGAAAGTGAAAGCTGCTTTCATTTAAGTCTCAGGCAGAGGTATCTACATGGGACCAGGACCAGGACTATCGGCCAGCACAGGGCAGAAACAGCATCACCATGGCTCCAGCTGCCTGCCAGGGCTGTAGTCAGAGCAAAACATACAGCCTGGCCAGCTGCTGGGAAACCTCAGCCACAATATGAAGTCTACACTTCAGTCTTATAAAAAGGATGCCAGATTTTGCTATGCAAGACAACTGCTAAAATAATATTTAATATTGACCTACATAAAGACACAGAAAAACATTTTATATGTAGATCTTCCACCCTCTTGACAAGGCAGTATGTAATTTCCCTGACTGGATTGGCCCACACCATGACTCCTTCTGCACAGAAATCCTGGTATGTCCAGGAATTTCTGTAGACAGTTCAGAAGGAAGTGTGAAAGACTGACAAAATTTGTTCCCTTGGAATGAGTATATTCCATTAGAATATATTCCAATAACTTTCTCAAGTTCTCCTCGGCAATCATATACTTTTTAAATTGAACTTTTCACATTGTTTTGAAATAATATCATGCAAATGTTAAAGCATTCTGTTTCCTTTCTCTTTTGCTACATTATGCAATGAAATTTTCTCTGTGTCCTTTTTTTCATTCTTCAACTTTAAATTAAGACACATCAATAGAGATTATATTCTTAAAATAATGGGGCTTCCCATGCATTGCATGATTTCCTAGTTAACTCTCATCTGATATTCTTCACCAAGCCTTTATCATGTAGAATGTAAAGAAATTAAAGTGTCATCTGGCTTCTAGAACTGCTGAGAGTAACAATTTTTCACTCCCCTTAAATTGCATTGCATTTGGGAAGTTTAACTGATAAAACACTTGGATTTGTAGTATCTGTTGAATAGCGTCTTGTACATTTTAATACAGTCTATACTATTTTGAAACAAAATCTGAAGCGTAACACCCAAAACAATCAGTGCTGTAGAGACATTTGTCCACAGACTGAGAAATAACAAGATAAAAACTAAAATCAATCTTATTCCTCTAAGCCCCTGTAATCAGTTGCTCGTACTTATACAAATCAAATTCCAATTGATTTAGGATGTGCGTTGAGTGAACATGTCATAAATGATAGAAAGCATAAAATAACTATGGATGCCAGTGGGCTCACTGGGTGACTCCCGCTCACTCTTCCAAAAGTTAAATATAGAATCTTATAACAATCATCTGCAGTACTAATAGCTCACCTCAGTGTGCTCTGCCAAATTAATACATCAGTCTAAATGTGAGCCATTGTGTTTCATAGACAATTTCTGAAATATTATATCATTGAGTACATTGATCAGCTCTGTTACATAGAAGTCTGCTTGAAGTTCAAAACTCACCTTTTCTGAACTTTTTTCATTCAATATAATATCTTAATCCACCTACTTGGAATTTGAATATATAAGTTTCTTAAACACCTATTTTGAGCTCACCATTTATTATTTACATGCTCCCTACTGAACAGGTTATAAGCATAATATTTTTTCCAATGCCATTTTTTAAATTAATGAGTCCACATTTCAACCATTTCAACATTTTTTTTAATGTTACTCATGCAAGCATGTTTGTTCCACCTTCTTTCCACTATTACAAAATTGCTTTCTAAAGCTTAGTACATGAAGAAATGTCTGTCCTTTCCACTAGAACATTTCTCAGAGAGTAAAATTAATTTAATCCACCTAAAAAAAGCATAATAGGACATATATGAATAAGTTTCAACAACTTGAAAAATTATCAATGTTGTATTATAAATGTCATTTTGCTCTATGAAGAGCATCTCAACATACCTGCCTTTAGTTATAACCTCCACCAGACAGGAGGAAAAAGTATCAACCCCAGATAAGAGGAACTCTTTCAGAAAGGGGCTGCTGAGGGGAAGGGAGGAGAGAGGGGTCTTCCTGAAAGCTAGTTACAGACAGAAACTCTGGGGGGACCACTCTTTATGTGAGTGGGCTGTTGGTGTGGCACTGAGCCCAATGGACTGCTTTCACAGAAACTCACATTAGCTGCTGGGGAAGGGAGACACCTGCTACAAGCAAGTGGGTGGGGAAACTAGTTAGTCTTTCAGTGATAATCTGCTCCACATGTGAGAAGTAAATTACTACATGAGCGAAGAGGCATCAAGGTGTTTGTTCCTAGCTGGAGTCCAGGCTTGCTGCAGGGGTAGAGGGGCAGGGTGCCCTGATGGTGCAGCAGTTGTTGTCCTATGGGGTGGGTGGTGCTGGGCAGGGAGACTATGGGCAGCAGTATCCTGGATAAGGGGTTATTCAGGCCGCTTGGGGAGGTGTGGCATCAAGGTTTAGTACATCTTCTCTAGCTGAGTCACACTCATTGGTCTCAGAGGACTAAGGATTTCTGGAGCTGGGCAATGGAGATCCAACTGCTGGTTTCTGAAGTTCCTCTAAGCCCCTGAGGAGAAAAGAACAGGACATACTGCTAGTTTTGAGGTCCACACAACATTCCCATGAAGATGCATCTGTTAACAGGCATCTCAAATGCATCAGTACCTTTGTAATGAAGAGGAAGAAGTAGAAATCCCTGGTGGTAAGAGAGAAGGAGCAATATATATTGACTAAAATGGCTTACCAATCACAAATGGGCCAAAACCAAACAACAGCAATCAGACATAAGGGATCTACTCCAGTTAAAATCTATTCTGGCTAAATGATCCCATTTACTACAGATAATTTATTTTCTTCATGGTTTTTTTCCACAGAATGATTTGTTTGAAGAAAAGATCATTCTGTGTAGCTAAGACACATATAATTTCAGCTAATGCTCAACCATTTTTTATATGTGAAATAGAAGATTTTAAATATAGCCATTGAATTCAATATTTACTTAAATTACCTATATAATGTTAATGTGAATTAAAATAACTCTTTCCAACGAGAGTTTGTATAACCTTAAGAACTGAGGGTAATAAAAAATAATAATACTTGGAGGGCTTAAGCAATAGGACTTCCCTGGTGCAGGGGACTCGTTGCCAGTAGGGGTCTCTGTTACTATCGTTATGCAGTACACAGTGGGACCTGTGTTTTGTTTTGGACGTGGAAACAGTCAGTAACCACAGCATTTATCATAAAGTCAAAATGTTCTGTGTCTGTTTGACTCGGAAAGTGTGTGGCAAAACTTTCACCCAGTATAAAATAGCACGTTAACAGTGTTATTTTACACTACTATTGTACTAACTAGTTACTAACCATAGTTAATGCATGCTACCAATCAATAGGAATTTGTCACAGAATACCATACTAGCTCATTCGTTGTGTAATACCCACAAAAAACCAAACTCTTACAGAATGCAACAACTGAGCCAATTGCCTAAATCACAGCCAATATCGCTTCTACAAGCTAACAGTATTTAACCGTCATGCAATGGATGTTTGTGAGCGAGGTGCTCCAAATCGTATTGTGATTGCTGTCATTCTGACTGAAGGCAGATGTTTAGCTATGCCAATATATGTCAGTCTTTCAGCCTGAAGGAAGAGCAAAAGTTTTCAAATAAACTGTGATGGAGTAATTAAAATCATCTGCCTGAAGCTTAAATCAAATAGCTTGTGATTTATGGACTCACAGTGAATTCCTTGCACAACTTTTCTCCTAGTGCTCTGTTACACTCTGAGTGGCATTAACTATATCACGGTAGAAAGATTTCTGCCATGTAGTATGAGGTATGTTGTAAAGTAAAGCAGTTTGTGGGTGGGGGTGGGGAAAAATGCCTGTGCTTTAAGCTTTTGGATTTTTTTTTTCTTTTTTTGACATTTGCCTTTTACAGCGCAATCCTTCTTATGAAAGAATTTCTTAGATGTGCTTTTAGTGGTAGAGCAGCAAACAAAAGAACCTTGGAAACAAAGCAAAAGAATGCTATCAAGCAAAAGAAGTAAGAGACAATTACTAGCTGCATACTAATACTGAATGCTTTTTCACCTCTGTACCAAAAGTAAAATAGAAATTCAATGAAAGAAAAATTTCTATAGCTGTTATGAAACATATTATAAAAGATTAATTTTAATTTTCCAGGAACATGCTGTACCTTCCTTTTGGTAAATGCATCTGAAAAGTGGCTTGCTGTTTGAAGCAGTGTTCAGAACTTCCCGATGAAATTTAAGTTGCTTGTCAGATGTGCAGAATAGAAAAGCTGTAGAGTTAAAAAGGGAAAGGTTAACAGTCATTCTGAGTTTCCTCAGCCTCTGATCCATAAGAATATTAAAACTGTGTGCATTATGCTCTGTATCATAGTAAGTCAGTTATCAGGGATAAAGTGCTAAGGTCCACAAGGTCATAGGAGCAGACAGTGCTTTACCATAGCCAAAGATCAAAAAGACCTAAGTATGAGCAATATTATTTTTGGGATGCAGTTAAGAACATGGTGTATTTCTACAAGAATATTTAATAACATCTATTTTCTCCTCTGAAGAAATTACATATCCATGCATCACATATAAACCAGCCTTTAATAGATAGGTCATAAATACTTATTCCTACACTGCAGTTAAGATTATCTTTTGTCTTACAAGACTGTAGCTTCCAAAGCGATAAGGTATCTGGAGTTAGAGACAGATGTTTGTGGTTCGGTGAACAAAGACAAATTTGGATTATACTGACAATATTAAAAATGTAGTTGAAGGAGACAACTTGGGATAAAAATATTTAAAAAGACTTGAACAATGGAAAGTTAGCAACAAATGATCTCAGCTGCTAATCAAGGAAAAGAGTGAGCCTGAAAAAAATAAGAGAGGGGGGGAAAAAACCAAAGCAAGCTTGTGAAGTGATTAGGTAGTTTTTTATAGATTCATTGTTAACCTTTGCATAAACTATTTTAATTCTGATAATCATATATATATAGTGTGCATGTAGGGAAAAATCTGACGATCTTGGAATTGAAAAGGAAGATATCGTTTTCCCATTCAATTTGTCAAAGCACTCTTCAACACCACAGTTTTATCTGATTCTCTAGGTTAACTCAAGGTTAAGATATGGAAGTTGTTTTTTTAAAAAAACTTTTGGTTTGTTTGCTTTTATACAGAGATCCCATAAAGCCTTTGTATGGAGGATTATCCCATAAGAAGTTATCTTAGGAAAACATCCATAGTATCAGCTCTCAGACATAAACCCTCCAAAACTAATTTGATTTTCTGCCTAAAAATCTCCTAGTTCTTTTCTGATCTGATTAACAGAGAAAAATGCTAAAACAAAAGTCAAGCTTTCTCACTGAATGACATACAGAAATGAACAGAAACCTCTTGATCATATAGATGTGTATGAGAAGTTACATACCAGAAATGGGGGAGATAAACACAAGAAACCTATCATGCCACAGCATGATATAGCTCTTCAGAGAGATCACAGTGTTTTGGGTAATCTGATTAAATTTCAAATTAATTTTATGTATGTAAAATTTATATTTTAGATGTTTATCTATACAAATACATACCCAACAATTATTATACTAATGAAGTGTGGAGTTTTAGGTTAAATCCACTGCTATGCCCAGCAGAAAGTCTGAGGAATTTTAAAACCACTATTGCTGAGGGAAATAGAAATAATTCTTACTATATCTTTTTTACCAGTAGATGTGAAAATGAACTTTAGCACTGCAGTAGCACACACAATGGAATTAGTTTCATGGTCCTATTATATGTATATACACAACTCTTTAACTTTTTAAGCAAGCAGGATCATTCAATTATCAGATATTTCCTGTGCAGTAGTGACAAACATCTGAAAATAATTAGCCACAAATAACACCAAGAGTTGCATAGTCACAGTAATATCACTGTAAGGATGACTTAAACATCAATGCTTACAGTTGGACCTCTATTAAATAACATCACTGACAAAATTTAAATACTGAATTACTGGACTATGACTATTTTATTATCTGTTGTTTTAACTCATATATAAGTATATATGAGTATATAAGTATATATATAAGTATATATGAGTTGTTTGAACTCATATAAGTATGTGGTGTGTGCATATATACACTGTATTCTATATATATTCTATAATGATATAGAATTTTTTATATGTCCTCTAAATAAGAAAAATATAAAAGCTATTTTCATTCAGTACTTGGTCTGTTCTTTGCCTTTGTTCTTTGATATTGTTAATAAGTCAGATGATATATGAAAATTTTCTCAGAATATGTTTGATGTTTGCAAAGTCATGTAAGTGATGGATGAGGCAAATGCAAACCCATTACTCACCAAATCCTATAATACAAGAATCAAGGACTAAGCAATAAAAATTTTACAAAATTTATTTAAGACAGATAACAGAAAGCAAGGTTTTTTCATGGTGAATAGTGAACTTTCAAAATTTGTTGTGCTGGGGAAAAAAAAAGATGGATGATATTATCACTGGTTCAAAAAGCATTAGGAAAATTCATAGGCAGATGGTTCATAATGGATATTGATGGGAATAGGCAGGTTTGTGCCCTCTGACATCCTAATACAACCCTTGTGAATGACAGAAGAGTGTAAGAGCAATGGACCCCTGGTAGCAGCTGAGGGATAAGTTATTTTACATCCTTATAAAGGGCTAGCAGACAGAGATATTATATAATTCAGATGCCAAAAATTACCACTATTGTCTAAATACCTTCAAGATCTCACTCTGTGATTCCATATGACACTTCAGCAGTTGGGATACTCAACCATAGGGGTGAATATATAGTGCTTTTTATTTAAAAAAAATGCTTTCACAGTGTATTTTAATGGACAAGATAGGTTTACCATATTATTGGGTGTACTTTAAGTGGCTGGCTGTACTTCTGATGGAAGAGTAAAAGCTGGCTGACTCACAGGAGCTGCTCTTCACCATGTTAAATCTTGATGAACACTGTCATCTTCTTCCTTACTGAGAGGAGATGTCAGATCAGGAACAAAGATGTGCTCATGAAGAATCACAACAAAATTGCAAGGTAGGGCTCCAGGGTCAATCTTATTTGAGGAAAAGAGAGAATCTATACTTGTTAAACCCAGGAAAGATTGAACAGAAGGATGTGAGCACTGTTATGAATCAGAACCCACAATTGAATGGTGTCCTCAGCCAAAACAGGGCCTTAAGCAGAGCATTTTCCTCATTACAAATACTTGATAATGAATTATTTAGAACTTCTATGTCTGTTCATCAAAGAGATACAACAAGCCCTATTAAGTCCTACTTTTGTCCATTTTCTTTCCTTCTAGTATTCTCGAACTCGAACTCTGTAGCTCTCACACAGACATTTTGTGACAACTTCATGTGGTAAACAATGGCATTTCCTCAAAACAGTATTAAAGGAACCTAAATACAGGCTGATTCTGTCCCTCCTCAAAGGTGCATTACAGAGCAGGTACATGAATGGGCTTCACCTCTTCTGAGCAGTTACGAAACAATTTTGCAGTTATCGCTACGGTTTCATGGAAGCTCTTTCGTCTTTAAACACAGAATTCTCTTTCACCTGAGTCTACAAAGGAGTTAATCTTTCTAGCTGTAGATTCATATTACTGCTTAAACACCCGTTCGGGTCTTCAGGGATGCCAAACTGCGGATGTAGGTCAAAGCCAGAGATGCTGCTGACCTCTGGAGTATGGCCCCCAACCCTGCAGTGCTCCACAGTTTGCTCTCTCTTTTGGTCTTTAAAGGTTTACTAAAGAACTGAATTTGGAGAGTTCAGGTCAGTCCCAGCAGCACTGGTGAGGGTCACGGCTGAACAAGGGATGCAGGTTGAAATGTTATGATGCAAATCATTAAAGGCACAGGGAAGAAAACTGGGTATCAAAATGTTAGAAAGTCTGTTCCTTTTCTAGGACACAGAAGATTCTTTGCTTTTAGTGCAAAATCCTCATGCAATTTAAGAACAGATTTTTGTTTAACACAAATAGTGGACCCTGTATCCATTTCCGTCATTGTGAGGTAGGTACACCCAGACAACATCAATCGAGTCATCAAGTTGCAATGGAATAATTTGCTTTCTGCAGGTTTTGAACTGCATGTGTCTGAATAGTCTCTAGACATTTTTGTCTTTCTGCCTGATAAAAACAGACCTTCCTTCAGAGTAGTTTTTTGTCTTTTTGTCTGTTTAAGTCATAGCCTTACATTTTTCACAATGTAGGGTTTTTTTGCTACAGAGGGAGATTTCATCATTACAGATGAAGATTAAGCAGCGGGAACATGGAAACTGAGAAACAAAGATAATAGTGCTATACACCGACTTTAGCATTACAAATAAAGAAGAGAAACAGCAGAAGACTAAAAATAGGTAGAGTTACCTGAATTAACATTGATTGCACATATTCTATTTACTCTCAACAGGTATTTAAATGGCAAAATGATTAATGTTTCCACTTCTTACTGAAGAGTATATTAAGTATTTTTCAGTTTTTAGTAAGGAGATTCTATAGCTATGTATACTTTTTCAGTCTATTCGTAGTTAATGTTAAAATTGTCAAGATAATTTGCATTAAAAAACTTTAATTCATAATTATTTTATAGGATAGTAATAACAAAGTTTCTTCTGTGGTCCTTTCTAGAGTTTAGTAGAGTGAAACAGTAACACAAGCTTTCACACATAAACAGAAATATACGTGGTCATATTAAGCTCTCCTAAATATATGACTCTGAAAGTAAAATTTTCTGAGACCCAATATAATGCGTGTTTAATCTATAGAATGCATTCATGCCTATTGAGGTGAGAATCTATAATATGCTGCACTAAGGACAAGATGAATGCCCACAAAGTCCTATCTGGAAGGCTATTCACTTTTCTGTATGACATGGTTTTTATGTTGCCAGACAGAAGCTAGCCAAGAGCCCAGTCCCACTCAATGCAGCCATGCCTTTCTGTGAGAGGCGGCCTAGATCCAACCAGCCCAAACCTGCCAGCTCCTGTTTACCATTTTTAAAGCAAAAAGATTCACAGTTGAAGTCATTTAGGTCAAACACCCATGTAGTCAAATGTTTCAGTGCACTTACCCTTCTAATGAACTCAGCCATTTTTTGTTCAAATTCAAAAGTAGACTCCTTTCCTTTAGTAGCATGTTTCAATGTTTAATAATTTTTCCTGTTAAAAAAAATAGGTCTTACTTTTTATTTCAATTTGTTTAAAGCATCCAG
>VZRU01021066.1:199712-228795 GCA_013398155.1 Pedionomus torquatus | reverse complement strand
TTATTATTATTATTATTATTATTATTATTATTATTATTATTGTTATTGCTACACACAGCAAAAGCTGGTTTTATTTATCTGTTTGTTAAGATTTCAGTGTCTTCCACAAAATTATCAGAGAACCCCCGTGTACTATAACAGCATGTGTAGGTTGCTCTTGAAATTAAGTCTATAGCAACTGCTTCTCTCCCAGCCTTAGGACAGCTCCTAATTTAATGCCCATTCAGTGAACAAAGACACTTTCTGGTTACAGAGTCTTGCACAGAATATTTGGAATGTGCATTATGGTATAAAAATGTACAAAAGTCAAAGGCATCATAGCAATGTCATTTATATAATCTGAAAGAGATCAACGTATCAGGTTTGCACAAGTACTTCTACAGTATTGTAGGTAAAAGTTTTCATTTGCATCTTCTTTTAGGTTGCTAATAGCCATTTCCACAGCCTAGTCCACATATTTTTGGTATGTCTCTCATATGTAACTCATTCTTCACAGCTTTTGCATCCTTGATGGCTGCGCCTTCTCCTGCCCCAGAGACCACAGCACACACTGCAGCAAACCTCTCTGGAGAGAGGAAGCTGGGATGGTCAACAAGTTCCTTCCTTCCTTCAGCTTTAGACAATTAGAGGGGAGTGTTCCCTGGCATCAAAATGTCTGGTCATACATCCAGAGTGACGAGAAGGGGTCTAGATAGATAGAAAGAAAGAAGTAAAGAAAGAACTCCTGGCCTGAGCCTGAAGCCCAGGCCCTCTTGCCTGGTGGAGAAGAGCCCAAGCATCTCCTTTGCACAACAAGAACATAATGATCTCTGTGTTTCTTGCTGCTGCTTTTGGTGCCTTGATACATGTCCATTATCACTCAGCAGTGAAAGTGGTGTTGTCCAAAGCCAATTATGCAGGAATTTCCACATCATTAGCTTAATATAATATTAACAACTGACAAAGAAACAGAAAACAAAGAAATGACAGATACAGAAATATGTCATGGGAAACATTTTTAAAAAGTCATGTTGAATGAGTAGAAAAAATGCTTAATGATAAGCAGAATATTTTGTATTTATTTGAGAAATACTTAACAAAAAAAAAAAAAAAAAAAAAAAAAAAAACGAAAAACAAAATGCAGGGGCAAAAGGAAATTCTGATTAATTTTTTCTTTTATTCTGTGGTGAAGTTTTCATTAAATATGCCAAAAAAGCAAGAGAAGAAGGCAGAGAACTATGAAAGAACTGTGCAATAACTGCATAATATTGAAAGGTAAAGGTCAAAACAGGAGGAGGAGATGGCACTCCAGGCACTGGAGCAGGGAATCCCCTGCAACCCATGGAGAAGACCATGGTGTCTGCAGATTGTCTCCATGCAGCCCATGGAGGTTCAAAAAATTATTAGGGCTGGGTGGTTTGGGATGGAGGGGAAGGGAATGGAGTTTTGTTTGTTTTTTGTTTGTTTGTTTTGGGTTTTTTTGAAACACTGTTACAGTTCTGTAAATAATTTTGATTTTCCTTAAAGTGAAAAAAAATATCCCAGAGCTAAAACCTCATGCAACCATGTGGACAGCTGGATAGCAGAGTTTAGCTATGCCTGAGTGTCACCCTTCTCTAGGGGCAAAACCTCACTATTACTGTGACACTGGTACATTAGTTTTTTAACTAAAAGGGCAGATGACACTGAGCAGTGGTGGATGCCACAAGGGTCTGCCAAGAAAAAGGGTGCAGAAGCTGTTACAGCAGTAGTTTGGAAGTAAAGTATTATGAGTTTTGGAGAAAAATATATGAGCTTTCAGTTATTTTCTACCAGTAGGTTAACATTTTCTATGGACTGAAAAAAATATTCTCTGAGTCCTTCTAACAAGAATGTTTACTGTTACAGTTATTGCAGGAATTTAAAATGAATAGTCAGGAACTTTTCCCTGTGATTAGCTGAGAATATAAAGGATAAAAAGAAATTGTCCTGGGACTACTTCAAATATAAGCTGTCACTGTCACAATGGTGACAGTTAAATTCCCATTTCTGAAGGCTGTTTAAGTGTTGCAAATGTGCTTTCATTTTGCCTTATTATACAAAAGGCCAACCTAACATCCTTTTGGGAGAAAGGCATTCTTTCTTACTCTTTTTGGTTAAGTTATTACAAATACCCAAAAGAGAGAGTAAAGAAATGGGTTTTGACAGTGGGGATTCTTTTCAAATCACATTTGCAGGTTGCTAATACAATGCTAATTGCTTAAATTTATACCTGAAGGCTTTATAAATTTCACCATTTGGCTTGATTGCTATCAGGCAGTAATGATCTGATCCAAAGCCTTCTGCAGTCGGAAAAGAACATGCAGCTCTACCTCTGGGACAATAAGTTGTGAGTTGCAAATCAAAGGAGAGGAGACAGTTGTGGGTATTTCAACCATGTTGCTTAGTCTTCATTGGGGACATATGGCACATTGTTTCCATTCTGTTATCAGACTGTAATCTAAATATCCATGATAACAATTCTAAATTTCAGACTGTGACTAGTCTAATATGCGATTAAAACACTGTGTCTGCAAGCATCCCTACCATTTCTCATCTCTGAGAATACTCCCGAGTAAATAGGGAAAAAGGCAAGAACACTTGTCTTGCGGATTTGTTTACAAGTTGCAATTTTAATAACTGTGGAATCCAATTGTAGTCCTCTATTGTTTGCTAACAGTGTTTTCTTATCAAGACAAACTGATTGAATTATTAGCGACAGGCATGGTAGAGCCCTGAGGATAAGTAATTTATTCCAGCTAGTATCAGTGATGTTACCTGTGAGGAAAGTCTACAGAAAAATTTTACAACGAAGAAAAAGGAGCAAATCCAAGAAAATAATCTAAACCTAAGAACTAAAACACTATGGTGAATCTAAGAATAACGAGCAAATATCTGAAGAAATGTGTGTTTAAAATCAAATCAGTTACAGAAGATTTTCATATGCATTCCAGGTGAGACAAGAATTTATTATTTTAAATATATATAAAACACATGGTGTATCACAAAATCTTCTCTTTCCTATACTGTACTCTGCATTGTAACCATGTGGGTGAAATAGTCTAGGTGAAGAAACTGACAGAGCTTAGTGAATTTTTGAAGTATTATTAATGTATACTGAAATTGTTACGAAACACTGCAACAACTTTATGGGCCCTGGGGAGTACTACATGTCTGGAAAGTCTCACTTCAGCAAGGATTCCACATAGGGTAAAGTGATAAAAGCATCATTACACAGTGAAAGATACATGGAAAAAAAAACCACAAAACAACCAGATTTCAGCCAGCTAAATGAAGAACAAATCAAGAAACATGCAGACAGAGAGAGAACAGACTATAGCATTCAGCAGAATCACAGAATCTTCATGGTTAGAAAGGACCTCTGAGACCATCGAGTTCAACCATACATACACAAAAAATCCCTACATCTCAGCCACTAGAACATGCCCTGAGATGATGCATCTACGTGTTTCTTAAATACCTCCAGGGATGGTGACTTCTTCCTAATATCTAATCTAACACACACACCCCCCCGCTGCAACTTCAGACCATTTCCTCTGTCATTATTCACTTAGGAAAAGAGGCCAACGCCCACTTCTCTACAACTTACTTACAGATAGTTGTAGAGAGCAGAGGTCTCCCCTCAGTCTCCTCTTCACCAAACTACAAATGCCCAGTTCCCTCAGCCTCTCGTCATATGACTTGTTCTCTAGACCCCTCACCAGCTTGGTAGCTCTCCTCTGGACATGCTCCAGCACTTCAGAGTCCTTGTAGTGAGGGACCCAGAACTGAACACAGTATTCTAGGTGAGGCTTTACCAGTGCCAAGTACAGAGGCACCATCACTTCCCTACTCCTGTTGGCCACTCTGTTCCTGATACAGGCCAGGATGCTGTTGGCCTTCTTGGCCACCTGGGCACACTGCTGGCTCATGTTAAGCCAACTGTCCACCAGCACCCTTGGGTCCTTTTCTGCTGGGCGGCTTTCCAGTTGCTCTTTCCCAAGCCTGTCACATTGCTTGGGGTTATTGTGACCAACACGTGAGACCTGGCACTTGGTCTTATTGACCCTTATACAATTGGCCTTGGCCCATGGATCCAACCTGTCCAGGTCCCTCTGTAGAGCCCTTCTACCCTCAAGCAGATCAACACTCCCACCTAGTTTGGAGTTGTCTGCAAACTTACTATGGATGCACTCAGTCCCATCATCCAGATCACCAATAAAGATTAAACAAGACTGGCCCCGAGACTGAGCCCTGAGGTATACTGCTGGCCACCAACCACCAATTAGAAGGGGAATTATAGAAAAATAAAAAAATTGACAAAGTAATACCTAGCTTTATTGCTGTAGAGATCTAAAGAAATGAAGAAGTTAAGACTGTTTAGAGTGCTTGCCCACCAGATATCAGGTTTTACCTGCAGTGCTACAGGCGGCCTATAATTATAATTTGTCTGCGCTAGGAAGGATCTCTACTTTAAACAACACGTCCAAATGTCAGCTTTAAATTTGGAATGTAATATCTGTTTTGTCTCTCTCTATTTGAAAGATAAAGGAGATAATTTTATGTAACAAATGCTCTCATTCTCGCTTACTTGTTATTTCAGATCTATCTTCTTTCAGCAAATTCCTGCCACTTTATCTTTGAATGATGAAGGATAATTGGATGACAAATCCCTCCACATGCTGGAATGAAATCCATAGCCAGGAGCCTATCACTGTATAGTTTGTGTGATTTACTGATACATGTATGCTGTTAAATAAAGATGAAAGAGCAAGCACAAGCATCTATGCTTCATAGTAGTTAGGTAACCCTGTCTGTGTCCAGGACTGCTCCAACTGGTCCTCTCCACTATAAACTGTTATTGTGACTGACAGACAAAAAAGTAACATGACCGCAAGCCAGGCCATATACTTAGTCTTGGGCCCAACATTATGTATGTCAGTGACATGGACATAGCATAGGAAGCTCTGGATGCTGGCTGGAAAAGGAGCTCAGACACCATAGCCAAGTCTGCTTGGAAAGTCCAGTGTGTTTAATTACATCCTATGTATGTACTTTAGCTGAGAGAATGAGGCACAGCTGAGTTAGCAGGTGTTCAGTTGTTCAGAAACAGTGCTGTCTTTTCTGTGTGAGGGAACAATGGAGTCATTGGAGAGCTCTGTTTAATGGGACTTCACATTTCCAAAACTGCTGATGATAAGAGCTAATCTTAGGTATGTATTATAGTACACTGAAAAATGTGTCTCCTCTGCTCTTCCTTTTTGTCAAATCTGTGATGTTTTCAGGAGAGCTAATACTCAGGGACAAAACATGTTGTCCTTCATTTTGATCATATCACATAGAATCACAGAATCATGGAATCATAGAATGGTTTGGGTTGTAAGGGACCTTAAAGATCTAGTTCCAAGCCCTCTGCCATGGACATGCACACCTTCTGTTAGACCAGGTTGCTCAACGCGCTGTCAGGCCTGGTGTTAAAAACTTCCAGGGAAGAGGCATGCATAAGTTCTCTGGGCAACTTATTCCAGTGCCTCACCACCCTAATTGTAAAGAATTTCTTCTTAATAGATGTCCTGGTTTGAGGTAAAATGAACCAATTTTCTGTTTTACAGTTTTGCTTTCTTAGCTAGGCCTCTCCTAGTTAGCTGGGCTCTGAAATTAACAGCACATTGTGCGGAGCTGTTCCATCTCGCAGTGATAGGACCTGATTGTACCAGGGGATGGTGCAGAGAGGCCCTTGTTTAGACTTATTGCTGGAAGAACCAAGGTCAGATAATTTTCGTCGTTCGCCCGTCGGAGGGTCCCGCCTTCAAGGAGGAGTGGACAGGACAGGTGACCCAGGACTGACCAACAGGGGTATTCCATCCCATCAGCATCATGCCCCCTATAAAAGCTGAAGGATCAACAGATCAACTCTCTTCTTCTTTCCGGCTCTTCTTCTTTCTGCCTCTTCTTTCCCTTTCGTCTTCGATGGCTGACGTCCAAGGAGGGCCCTGCCTGTTCATCTGCCTCTGATCCCGATCTCGGCGTTCCTGGCTCCGGATCTGAAGCCCAGCTCCTGTCGGTCGCCGGGTCCGGTTTGGGACTTTTCCTGAGGCCTGCTGGTGACGTGGTCGTCGTCCTGGGAGCTTGATACGGTTTTGTGTTTACTGTATACTCCCTTTTTCCTTTTTTTTTCCTATATTTCCTGTTTATTGTGCTGCTTATATTTTCATTAAAGTAGTTTAGCTTGTTCTAAACTCTTGAATCTCTTTAACTCCTTCCTCTCCTCTCTTTACCCAAAAGGGGGGGTAAAGGGAGTGGGGTGGGGGGCATCTGTCGCTCAGGGTTTGGTGGGTTTGGCTGAAACCACGACAATAGATCACAAAAAATGCTGGCTGTCTCATGAAAGTAATATCCAGTATGTTCTATTTTTGAAGTGGAGTTATTGAGCATTCATACAGTAACACTGAGACCCAGCATGGGCTTATATGTCAGTTCCTTGGATTGCTTGTCTACCAACAGAAAGAAAACCTACATGTTTCCTTTCAAAAGCTGCTTATGAGAAATAGAGTGAACATGACCAAGTGCTTTCTTATATGCAAAAGATATGCTTCATCGCTAACATCTTCCCATCTGGTGTCTGAAGGAATGAGGTTGTCTCTGAGTCTGCCAGAGCAGAATGCTCATCTATTGGGATCTCTTCCATTTCAGGATTTCCAGAGGACACTAAGTCAAAGGAGCAATATATTATCATTTGTTGATTTTTATCCGACAGCATCTTTGCACAACCCACTGCACAGAAACAGCCTTTCTGGGATAAAATGACCGTTCCATATTCCTAAAAAGAAAGGTTAATTGAAAAAATGAAAAGAAAAAGGTGAGTGAACGAATGAGTCTACAGTGTGTTGTGAGTACCCACCAGAGTTCAATTAAGAAAACACCTGCTGTTGCTGAACTTTTACTGTTACTCAACTTAGTAGTCAGGTCAGCTTCGAAGGCAAAAGGATCTCAGGTGTAGAACACAGCGTGAGAAATAAATTTGTGCTGACCTTATCCTAAAAATACCAGCTGCTATTCTTATCTCTAACATTTCTTCGTCCTCCTTCCCCTGAACCAGTACAAACATGTATCTCTATTTAATAGGAAAAGATAGATATGTGTTACAAAGAATGCTCCACATACATAGAGGTATGGTAACACAGTCTTAATGAATTTAATGTTGTTGCAATCATCCTGCGCATGATAACAATTCTTCCACAGCATCGGAAAATGGGGTTAAGACAGCATATCTGTCAACAAATTAGCTAAAATATAAACAGGTGGTAATTCTCCTCTGAAGTTGAGTATCAAGCAATTTTACCTGTTGCCCACTGCAAACGTTTCTTAGTTTCTGTCCTGCAAAAAGCTTTCCTTCCTGTGTTCCTTTGCTGAGTAATACCTTTTGTAGTTCTCTTTTGACTGTAATGAGATATCTCTTTTCACATACAAGCCTAACCAAATAGGACATACTTACACAGGGTGGAATTCTGTTTGCCCTGAAGAGATTATATCCCAGATATTTCAGCTGTCATATTTTTGAGAGCTGCGCATCAGCTCACGATGGAAAAATTTTCTCTTCATGTTTCAGAGATGGAATTTCAAGGCTCAGGACATTAAAAATGACGGGTCAGGCTCAATGTTTTCTCTTTCTCAGTATTGCACTAGATGAAATTCTGTGATCTTCTGCTTTTGAGACAGCTGTAAGGGACAATTAGCTAATTGTCTAGTTATGGAAACTACATGCAAGTACCATAGCATCTGATGGCTTAAAAACATACTTCCCCCCAAGAGTCAATGAAACTGAACAACTATATCTTGGTTTCTTCTCATGACTTTCTATTAAGCACTTGTATTCAATGAATCTCTGAGTCTCCCTGGGTGTCATTTATAGCTATGGCACTGAGCTCCTCCTCCTTCTGGAAGGTTGGTGGTAGGCCCAACAAAACTGTTGCACTTTGGCATCAGCTCAGAAGTTCAAGAAGTTGTTCAAAACCAAACAAATGAAAGATAAAATGCTTGTAAATACCAATTCTGTGATTGAAGCCAGAGTAGTAAGGGAAACTGGACAAATCAACTCTGAAGAAACTTTGGGCAGCTTTATTTTTGGCAGGTAAGACTTGCTAACTGTGCTTACAGAATGTGTCTTTTAAATCCCAGAACATAAGTCTCCTGTCTGGCTCATGGCAAAAGGCTAGGGAGAAATAGTTTATGAAACATGAAAAACAAAGAGAAAGAAAACAGCTTCTGGTTAACTGAAGCAGAAGCATGGAGAGTGTTGCTTTGGTAGCACACACCATTGTTAAACTGGCCTAAGGTGCTTTGGCTCTGTTTTTTCTTTCTTCTTCAGCAACTTCAGGTGAGAGATGCGGAGGGAAGCTTTGCATAAGCTGCTTGTATTCACCAATGATTTACTTTGTTTGCTGAAGTCCTGTTGCACATCAGCAGTGTGTGGCAGTAGTGTTGCAGTCTCAAAAGAAAAGCAGAACTGTTAAAGACTATTTCTTTTTCCCTGACTTTAAAGCAGATTATTTCTTTTTTTGTTGTAGATTGGGGTTTTTTTTGTTGTTGGTTTTTGTTTTTTTTTTTTTTTTTTTTTTTTGTGGTAGTATTGTTGTGGGTTTTTTCCTATCAGCTTCTTCAAGCACAGATGCAAATGCTAAATGAAGTTTTTAATGATTTTTGTCTTATACCTATAGATTTTTTGAAGATCTGTTATTCTTACATGGCAAATCAGCAGGAGAGATCCTGCAGAGCATCCTAAGTTATTGAAGTACATGCTTTGTACTCAATCTTATGCAACAGAATAAAGTGGGTAAGAGAGATGTTTAACTTACAAGCAGGAAATCGTATTTTATTTCTTCCTTCTGCATTCTGAAAATAAGCTTTTAATTTGCTTTTAAAAATTTAACACAGTTAGTTACATATGGATTTTTATCTTGGAATAATTTGCTGTGGTATAGTCAGTGCTTGGATGTGACTCTTGATGTTACCAAGGCAGTTCTGATTCCTAGCTACAGTCCTCTTTTTCCCAGTCAGAAAATACACATTAAACACACAAAGAGAGATTCACTTGTGACATAGAAGTTTCAGTGGCTGAGTTTAACTTGAAAGTTTCCTCTCTCTTTTCTTTTCACCCTTTTTTTTTTCTACCTTCAAGGCATTACATACATTCCCTACTTCCTAAGTTTCCCTTTTACTAAGCCTGAGATATATTCCATTATGCTTTTGTTATGAATTATTGATTAATTTCCTAGCCTCCCCCATTGAAAATGCAGAAGAAAAATTTTGAATCTTCTGAAGGAGAAGTGTGGAGGGTTTAATCTTAGCCCCATGCTACAGATTCTTTTATGATTAAGAAAGTCCTTTCAGGCATCTGTAGACATGTATGTAACATATGGTTGATGCTGTCCTATCTCAGAGGGGTAGCAAAAAGATTATTTTGTTAAATCCTGTCATTCTGGTTTTCTAGATTTGAAGAGCAAACATTCATAGCATCTGTGATGTGTGCTAAAGAGAAATAAGGAAAGTTCATGCATGGACAGAAGAAAGAGAGGAAGGGCAGAGAGGCAGAACAGAAGAGGGCTACAGAAGGGTCATACAGACAAACAGCTACTGCAGCCTGTGTCTCAGCAGCAACCCTATGAAAATTAAACTCATAGTTGCCATGCAGGGACAAAGGTATATTATGATGACTCTTTGAAGAAAAGCAACTGAACTGATTTGTTAGGACGCAAAAAAGAGAGAAAGAAGGTGTGGGCTGGAAGCCATACATCTCCCTAAAGTTTAATGGAGAACAAATTAGAAAGGTTCCTGAGACTATGGGCTTTTGTGGCTATTTGGGTGTTAACATTGGAATTTACAGTCACTGACTGTGGTGGTCTAAAGAGATCTGAATTTCAGAGTATCCCTCACCATAGTACTTTGCAGCTCCTATCATCCAACAGCAATGGTGGAGACAGCAGAGAATGTTGCAGAGGACATCTAAAAAGTATCCACGCTAAATTGATGGGCAGTTCATTATTTCTTTCTGCATAACAATAATTTCTTTCTCCATTTGGGCTGGGGTCATATATAGTACACCCTTCTATAATACTTTCATTCCTAGCAGATATTTGTTGTGCCTGTTGTGTGTCCCACTTTTTCCCTAAAAAGTCAGGTCATTTTCTGAGGAAATATTCAAAGTGTGTATTCCTTGTAAATCATTTTAGTGCAAAGGATATGACAGACATTATATAGCAAATTGAATGGATCTGAATATTTCTTTCCCTTGGAATTTCTACACCAAAGCAAGTCACATTTACTAGAATCATTATAGAGAAGTCTGTATTTAGAAAAAAAAAAAGTGAAACATACCAATTACCTACATATTTAAAGAAGGCTTTCACAAAGCTGCAAAGGCATTCAGAAAACTACAGGCTCTGTCTCCTGTCCTGACTCCTGACTGCGTGTTGCTCTGATTCTGATCATATTGCACATCACTGGTGTAAGGCACACAGAAATATTACAGTTTGCTGTTTTTAAAGGTCTAAACAGAAAGGTCAGCTCAGTTTACAGCATGCACTAAATGAAACAAATCATTGGATTGTCTGGGTATTGTCACTATGAAAAGCATTGCATTGGCTTACAAAATCTGCCTTGGCTTGAAACAGTTATGCTCAGTTTGTTAATTCACCTTGTGAACTGTAAGAAATGACCTGTAGCTTCCACTAGAAATTGGACAGACTCCAGAAATGTCTATACTCTGACAAAAGGCTATTCTGTCTTCATCAAGTCCAATGCTCAGTGATGTTGCAGTGATTATTTTTTTTTTTTTTCAGACCTGACAGTCCCATCAGTCATAGCAAAACTGTCCAGGTTGACCAAGTAGTCACTTGTGAGACAGCTTGTCTGAGATCTAAATGTGCTATCAATGTCCTTGTTAGCATTTGTGTTTCATTACACATTTGTGGTCTTTGCTTTGATAAGTTTAACTGGTTTTATTATTATGCAAAAATCTGAACAGGTCTGATATGTAATACTTCTTGCTGCTCTGACATGTTTCTGGCTGCTAAAAAGCATCAATAAGTGTAGTTATCAAAAACCAACAAAAAGCTGTTTTTATTCTGGTTCTTGGAGGCAGCTCGTGGCATTTGAAGATCAGTATAATTAAATTTCTTACAAAAGAAAAACAAATTAATATACATTTTTTATTCATACCTGTTTTAAGTACTGTATTTGGTTACACATATGTGTCTGTGTAAGGAACAAAGTCTTATGGCCTCCAAGGAAGAAAGCATTTTGTAACATCTTTGGCTGCAACAGTGCCAATCGAATAACCTCTACAAAATGTACAAGTATCATGCTGGGAAGGGGTCTGGGATGTAATCAGTACCAGTTTGGGTTTGCCTGCTCTGCCACACTTCTCTGAAGCTGCTGCTTTTGCCTGGTTTTAACCGGTGGGGACCTCTGAGCAGGCGCTTGTTCTCTGTAAGTAGCTGATTTAATGAGCGGTGACAGATTCACTTAGAGAGATTGTAGCAGGCAGAAATGTTACATCTTATGGTATCCATAGTCTTAACAAATCTCCCAGGTTACAAACACCAAAAAGCAGAGTGTTTGTCTTGTTCGTTGTCTCAGGGAAACAGCAAAGAGAGGCAGGCTGGCAAATGGAAGAATATATAAAATCATCCCATGCTTTCTCTCTTCTAGCTGAGTGACTGCTGCTAGCTGTGCTTTGCAGTGTGCCAGGTGGAGAAGGCTATTCCCAGCTGTGATACCTGCTTTTTGCGTGACTGACAAGGGGATCAGCCAAGTCAGAGCACAGGAGTAGACTCTCTTCTGGCCCAGACATTGCCTCCTTGGTTTCAGAGATTGGCCAAGTGGAGAACAATTTGAATTATGTGTACTTCCTACATATTCTGTGCTCAAATTCTCTTTTTCTTCCTTGGAAATATCTTTTTTTTGTGTGTGCTACCATAATATTGCTATATACACTGGGTCTTTCACCCAGGGCCAGTAGGTACAGGCCACTGCCATGGGCTGCTTGGCAGGTGTGGACACCACTGATGCATCTTCCCACCATGCTGCAAGTGTGGTACACGACAGTGTCACTGTTAATAGCATTGACTTGCAGGGGACATGACTTCCAGCAAGAAAAGAGTGTTTGGAAACCAGCTAATAATGATATTTTATGAATTCTGCTTCTTTAATTAAATGTCTGCTAGGAAGAATTACAGAAATGCAAAGATACCCTAATTTTGAAGTTAACTTCAAAATCGCTGTTTCTTACATAAATAATGAAGACCAGCTCTCTGTGAATAGGATGTCAGGTAGCAAGCACAAGAATACAGAAGAGAAAAATATTATCTCCAGCAAGAGAAGCATAAAGTATTCAGGAGAGAACTGGGAGACTGAGGGTTTTTTTAGCTAATGTTAATATGGCACTTAAATTAGGAGCTTAGGTAGATGCTAGGAACGCTGTGCTTCATTTCCCTTCTCTGATTCCCATTCCTTCACTGCAAATATGTCCTGAGTTTTACAGCAGCTGAATGTTTGAAGTTATTATTGAATTGAATAACAATTTATATGTAATCAGAAAGTATTGAAATGGGCTACTGACTACTCAAAGCCACCTGTTAGTAGCCTGATTTTAAGAAGACAATTTTGGAAATGTTGCTTTGAAAGTCTCTTTGCATCAAGTTGCCCATTTACAAAATTGGGACAATCCTGTATTAGAAAAATATTATGGGGATTATTCAACTAGTATTAAAGGAGTCTAAGAAAAATGATAGACTAAAAAGCACTAAAGAAGTGGAAAGAGCTGATATATCTAGTTATCCGATAATTTAAAGAATTCTGGTAAATAAAATTGCATTCATATTTTGAAAGGAGTAGGTGATTGTCCTAATAAAAGTCAGAAAATTTTTCACATTTCATATAGTGTAATGTTCAAGTTATTTTATTGCAGAGAAGCATCTGTTACTATTTATTTGTTGAAGAGCATACAATGTAGGCACTTCTGGCCCAGTGATTTTGGTACTTGCCAATTTAAATCTCAGGACAAATAATTTCAGTGTCAGTTATCCAGCATGTATTTTGACACTACAGTTTGTAAAAGGAAAAGAAAATGAACCAAAAAAACCAACCAACCAAACAAAAAACAACAACCCAACAATACAGAACATAATATTTGCTGACTGCAGGGTGAGAACCAAAGATGGCAAAAAATTAATTATTGTCATTGTCCCTGAAGCCCTTTCCTGGGGTGCCAACTGGAAGGTTTGTACAATTTCCAGGTGCCACGCAGCCATGTGCCACACATTGCTTTAACAGCCTTCTGCCCCGATGCGATGCTATTAGTCTTAGGGGATAGTTCCTTATTCCTTTCCAACCTTAGCTGAAATTGGCAATCAGATGTTGAAATAAATAGATCCATCTCTATTACTTTTGACAGGTGTTACTCTGGGGTTTTCTGGGACAGATGATAATTCATGGGCATGTTTTAATCTAGGTAAACTGCTTATGTTTTTTTTTTTGTTTTAAAGAGGGACATTGGTACAGCACACAGTGACCTTTTATTTGTATTTTATTGCAGCTCAGTATTCTGACTCCTTTTTATTTATTTTTTTTTAACTAAACATTTATTTGGAAAAAATACTTGACTGAGGAGTTAAAATCTTATTCTACCTCTCTTGCCACTTCACAATATAAGAATGATGGTAACAAGCACAGAACTCTAGTTTGGATGTCATTTGGCTCCTGAGGCATACTTGCATGCATGAGCTGAACTTCACAGAAAGAAAAGGGAACCTCACACTCCCTCAGGGAAGGCTCCAGCTGTGAGGATATCACAGAAAGAGAAATGTTACCCCCACCTTCTCCAGATAACCTTTTGAAAGTGATAACTGGAACAGCAATCTGTGATACATTAAATTTAACTGTACACTCTCTTACCGGATCAAGTTCCTAAAAAGGATTTTGTCAATGGTATGTCTTGTTTCTGGATTCTGCTTAGGTGCTGGGATTTGGGATGTTCTGTTTAGTTAAGAAAGAGAATGTTTTGATGCATCCACAGCAATGTAATTTTAGGCCACAGCTCTGCAAAGCAACAAGGCACGGATGGATGCTAGTTACTACCAGATGGAAACAGAGTGTTTTTCAAAATAACAGACTTGTATTTGGATGTCTAAATTCCATCCCATTCCCACTTCAAGTGATTTGTTTTCTGAATGGGCAGTGGGGAATCTTCCAGCTATTTCACCCAACTGCAGCTTGCAGTGTCTTTTTGTATCTTTCTGGGTCTTGTGTCAATGCAAGTGACGTAGCTTCTCAAACAGCTAGACACTACTGGCTGTCTCCCATTATGTTTCTACAGCAACCCAGGCCAGAGCTGTCTCTGTAAGAAAGAAAAGCTGTAAGCATCATCCTCACAGTTATTAGTAATGATTGTCTTGACTCACAAGGGCAATCTTTACTGTAGGCATTTCACAACAGTCTTGGGGAGTGCAACAGAGTCTTTATTTTTGCTGTGCCTTGTCTCTGGGTTTTCTGCGGTGATCGGTATTGTCTGATGCCCTAGACACAAATACAATTTTTTGACCTTTTAATGGTTTTCATTGGGATGTTAAAAAAATATTTTGTGCATGTACTTTAAGTAAGATTGAAGAAGAAGCTGAAAGTAAGACTTAAGAGCTGAAATAATGCTAGGAAAAAAATGGATTTGTTGGACCATATCTACCTGCTTCTCAGAAAGCAAGATGAGCTGTAATGAGCTAGAATGAACTTTTTTTGTTAATGGAAGTGGTACTGCTAGAGTAAAATCTTTCAAATTTTTCTCTCTGTAGGATTGTATGCATGCTTAGAAGCTTAGAATTTTACTAAATTTAAAATTCAGTAGTCAGATATTGACAGATACAACAACTTGCAAATAAGTGAAAGTAAAACTGTAATATTTGGCTCAGTTAAAAAGAATGTGAATACATTTGCATACATATGCACATATGCATACATATATATATACACATAATTAGTCTCATTATCGAAACAGCTACAAGACTCTATAAAACACATTGTGTAATTTAGACAAAAAAGAAAATAAGCATTTTTAGGCAAAAAATTGTTAAGCCTATCTGTGAACAGTGGAGCTTTCTGCACTCTCACTAAATCCATTAACAACAACTTCCCTAATACACCTCTGATAGATAGCTGAATGGGTTATTATAGAATGATCAATGAAGCTTTGGAATCCAAAAGGGTTCCTCAAGGGCTTTTATCTGTCTGTTAAACTAGTTTGGGCATTTTCCCTCTCTTCACTGTTCACATACTTGGGAGCTGTGTTAGAATAAAGCATCATAGAAAGAACTCTAACTATCCAGAAATCAGCTACGTGGTTCGTAGAAGTCTGAGGAACAGTGGAACAAGGATACGTCTGCAGGGGAGTAGGTTGAACCTATGAATTTTTGACTTCATAAGTCTGAGAAAACTTCTATTATTTTCTTAGAAATTAACAAAAATCCATTTGATGTCAGCCGTTGCTGAAATTTATTCCCCTGACTCATATAGGCCATAGAAAACCATGAATCCCACTCAACCCAGCTTGCTCCATCACTCTAGGAATAAACTATTTCTATGAAAAGTTCTAAGAAGAAATTCAGACGGCTCTAGGGGTTTAAATTAGTCTAAAAAAAATAATACTATTGTAATGAGACTTCAAAGGGACTGATGTCTGCAAATAGAACAAATATGCATGCAGAAGTTCAAGGGAATTTTGCCTGCACACAAGCCAAACAGAGACTGCAGAATATTGTCAACACAATCTGAAAAGTTTATGAATTTTAGAAAAATAAAATGATTTTACAGGGTCGTGTCCAGGATCCAATGAATCAAGAATAAGCAAAGTAATGGTTATGAAATGGACAGGCTCATAAAAGGCAAATGAAGTCATAATATATCTCATTCATCTTTGTTGGAGAGTCAGTAGGCAATCTTCACCTCCAGGACAGGATCAGAGTGATACAAGATGCTCCTGTGGCATTAACTGAGTAACTCCTATTTTAGCCAAAAATGTAACATTTATTCTCTGGTTCCAAGCCAATTCTTCCTCTTACACTGTATAAGCTCATTGATGCCATCAAATGCACAAAAAAGACTCATGATTTTGTGCTTAGCTTCTCAGAAGGTATGTCCTCTACACTTGTGCTGCTGTAGAACATGCAGAATATGTTTTCTGGCCCATTTGAGTAACATGGTGTAACACTGACCAACTCTATTGTTAAAGGACAAGATCAGACTGTTGTCTCTTCATGGTTCTTGACATTGTTCTTCTTGGCATTTCTTAGATGTGATTTTGGTCACCAAAGTAGTGTGCAGGAGAGCAGGATGCTTCCTTATTCTTCTTAAATATTCTCAATGTACCAATTTCAGTACAATAGTTTGATAACCAATGATACTTTATTTCAGCCATTTCAGTTTATTCAGATTTGAAAAAAAATGTTGGTGAGTGAAAAGTGCTAATGTGCTCAAATTTCTAACCTTCACATGTAATGATTAGTAAAGGAAAATGATAAAAATCAGCCCAGAATGGTTTGGATAACCAAAATTATTACACTATCAGGAGATTATGTACAGTCTGAACAACAATGGACCAGTGTTTTAAAGTGAAAAAATCAGGTGACTTTTTGTTGTGCAGTTCAATTCATCTGCTAGAGAACAACTTTCTCCAGCACTATTTACCTATATGCTATAAAAAATCAAAGTGGGCCTCAATGAATAACTCTTGATTAGAATTATCTTAACGAAGTTGCTGGAACTCAGTGGAATGTCTCAGAGAGTGAAGCACTTGCATGGAAAACTTGTGCAGCAGCAGCAAGTATGATCATCAATGCTTAAGACTAAGAAGTTTTCCTGCCAGGCAGCCATTGCCAATCCCTTTTCAAAGGAAAATAAAATGTAATCAGATGCAGTAAAAATATTATATAGATCATTGCCGGGTAAATCACACATAAGGAAATGGTGACAATTTAGAAGGACTATTTTCCTGGCTCTAGCATATCAAAATGTTCAATTTAATATGGACTCATTCTTCCACTTGAAAAACATGTGAACAGGTGAAAACCTGTCCCTCTTTTGGTCACTTTGTTGAGGCAACACTTTGCACATTTACTGTGCCCACAAGATACATGCAACTGAAGTACTCAGGCCTGCAGCTCGACATAGCTCCACCGATGAGCCATCTCTTACCTCAACACTTGCACCGTTGCCTGCAGTTTTACCATTCTTATTGGCTCCTGTCTACATATTTTCTCACAACTTCCTCAGAGATGTAGTGGTTTTCGTTGTTGTTTGAGTGGAGTATAAGCAGCTGCGCCAGGTCAAAGCTCAGCTGTGGATCAAAGCAAGATGAATGTGAGGGAGGAAGGTTAAAAGTCTGTCAGACAGCAGACAACTCCCATTGCTTAGTTCATGTAATTTTGTCACCTTCAACCTCCTAATAAAAATGTAAGTCCTTGCTCAGTTAATGTTATTTCCTTGGTATATTCTGAAATAGCAGACTACCTAGCATATAGAGGGTAATATTTATCTAGTAAGATTTTATTTATCTAGTAAAGACTATAACTTTGTAAGAACAGTAGTAATCCTCCCCCCCCCNCCCCCCCCCATTTATTTCATTACAAAAGAAGTTTCTAAGCCAAAACAGGGTATATATGTCAGAACTATATAATTTTCTGCTGACTTGTTTTGAGGGAGTAGTAATTTGTTTTCCTCTGGATTTAATTCCAGCATGGGGCAAAAGGAGAAGAAATAACGGTGTCTTATATTTCTGTGCTTGCTCACTTCAGTGCTTCAAACACTGTCTCATCTCCACTAATCTACAAGTTTTCAGAGCTGAAGTGCCAGGTGAATGAAGTACTGCATTTATTGCTGATATAAGCTATAAGGAAAAATCACTAACTGCTCACCTGTTTTACTTTCCCTTAAAGCAGAAAGCTGGATACCTCATTGTTTCTCTCTGGATATTTCTAGAGAAATACATAACAAATATATCATCCACCAATATGGATCATGATGATACTGCATAGCTACAAAAAATATATACATAACATTAAGTCACAAATGACAATGCAGATGAAATTGACTTCTAAATATTGCCCATGCAAAGAACTTCCATGTTACATGTGTTTAACAATATTGTGTGACAATATCTAGTAGAATATGATGGATTATTCACATGGCTCTTCACACAGAGCAGTCCAGCCATCATTTTCAACACACATCTTATTCCTTACATGTTCCTGGGCTGTTAACTATTCACTGGTTGCTCATTTCAGATTCTCCGAGAAGGAGGTTCTCCAGAGCTTCTTACAGAGTAGGCTTCAATAATGTATGTGTCATGGAATAAGTCAGGAGGCAAGATATGGCTGCCAATTAAATAAATGCTAAGAAATGCCAAGCTGACTTAAAGATATTAAGAAACCTTGTCTCTGAAACACTATGGTCCCCCAGAGAGATCAACTGTACCAAGTTGTTTAGAAATACTAAACAAAGGGCACTGGTTTTTGTTGTTGTTTGTTTTTTTGTTGTGTTGTTCTTTTTTTTTTTTTTTTCTGATGGTTTTTCAACAAATGATGTGCATGTTTTCAAGGTTCTTCTGCTAAAGAACAATTTTATTCTAGAGAGTGATAACCTGTCTATTCTCCTCTCTGTCCTGTGGGAACTGAATATGACTCCAAAGAAAACCCCCAAAACACACTACTCTTTTTTTTTTTTTTTACAAAAAAAAAAAGAAAAAGGTTAGGGAAGGAAATTGAGCATAAGGAGAACTACTTTGAAATGTAATGTTAGAAAACCTGCTGCTGTTTCATCCTGGCACTCCCACATGTTGGCAACTTGTGTAGTGATTAAGTTAAATAATCTACTGAGAAAAGTATGCAAAGTAGCTCTTTGCTGTAATGTTAAATGAAAGCTGGCCTGTGCAGGAGTCCTGCCCTTGACATTTAAGTTAGTTCAGTTTTAGTTCAGTTTTATTATTTCCATTTATATTAGCACTGATATTTGTATATTTATATGGTCTATACTTTACTGTGGTACATTGGTATGGACTCTTAAAAAAGATAGGCCTATTAAACATCTCTTTAATGAAATTAATCATTTCACAAATGATGCTATTAGAATCATTCTAGAAAAAAAAAAGTCTTATACTTTAAAAATACAATTAACTTTTTTTTTTTTCTATATTTAGAAAACAGTGCAATAAAGTGAATGCTCAGTGGTTATTATACTCACAACCTCTCTGGCTTAGCAAGAACAAGGAAAAGGACACAAACCAGATATCCCAGCATATAGAAATACCTTCTCCTTCAAGGAATGTGTAAATGTATATAAATATGTCCCTTTATCCCCACAGACATATGCTGTACGCATGCATTTCTGTTCACCAGTTAGTGCAACAATATACTCTGAAATACTTATGCTCTTCATTATCATTGATTTGACATTATTTGTGTGCTACAGTGTCACCTAGCAGAGGGCAATCAAATGTTAACTTCACATTGAAAACCGTGGTCAGATCTCAGTGTCTTATAAGGAATCTTAATGCAATAAGGTGCTTGTTGCCTTGTATACAAATAGTTCCCACTAACACAGTAATTCATGATGTTACTCATATCACTTAGATGAAAATATCATGTGTCGTCCCCTACATTGATGATAAATTGTTATATACTTATATCCAAGGTGCTGTGGTTCCTTACAAATGTACTTCTGTGCCTGTCAGACATGTTCAAAAGCCCTCTGAGAGCTCTCAGAAGTTTCTCTGTCTGAGGATATCCACAACCATTTTTTACCTAAATGCCCAAGACGAACAAGGACATCGGTGGTTTTATTAAGATGGCTTTAAAATGGTGCTTTGTTTTCCTGGAACTAAGCAAAGCGTTTTGTCCAGAAAACCTGAGAAACAAGCAACCTCCTTCCCACATGTTGAACTGATGTTAAACCTGAGCCAAGCTACCTCTTTTTTCAAATTTCAGTGCTTTCCCTTTCCTTTTTAATTTCTGTTACCATGTCCCCATCCCCCTTGAAAATATGATGTAGAAAAAGAATAAAAATGAAAGAGGAGTAAAAATTAATCTTAAAGTTTCATAGTTAAAATTTATATCCTTTAACTTATTTTAATGGAAATACCATTTTCAGTCTTACCTTATTTGCTATCATGAGCAATAAATAAGAAATAAATATTACTTCTAGACTGTACTGTAGTAAATGTAGTCTCAATTTGCAAGCAGATTGAATACATTCGTATTTAAACTGATTGAGTCTTGAACCCACTTGGACCAGTTTGCCTTTGAGTTATATAGTAGAAGCCAAAAAATAATTGCTATTTCAAATACTGCTGATTAATTCATGAATTACAATTGAGTGCCTTGAATAAATAAAAAAAAAATTAATTTCAAGAGGCTGAGATTGAATAATAAAATAAATACTGTTTGAGATAATTTAATCAGTTATGTCTTAATGAACATTACTGACAAAATTATCTCCTTACTTGGAAGGAAGGAGGAAAACCTGTATACCGGTTAAATGTGACTCAAACAGACTATGGTAATAACAATGAATTGCATACTATAAAATTAAGACATAAAGAACAGAAAAAAATTTGAGACCTAATATATTCTCATAAATACAGTTATTCAATATAGAGACATATATACACAGCCATTTCAAAATATACACAAATATTTTATAAAATATGCTATAAAATTTTATATACTTCATGTATGTATACCAACCGATCAGCAGCACTTTTTGCTGTGCTTTCAAACACAGAACAGAAAAAGATAAAGAAAAGTTAGTAGGAATTATGAAACAGGTTTACAAGTAAACCAAAAATACACTTGCTTTGAGAACATTAATCTCCTACAATGTTGTCAAAATAAAAGAGCTGAAGTGCTTTGTGAAGAGTATGTTCTGCCTTTTTTTGGTAAACAGTAACATAATTACTGAGATTATAAAAAAAACATGATAAAACAAAGGGAAGGGAGGAAGACCTAGAAGCAAGAGCTGATTTTAACGTAGCATGAAATCCTTACAGTTTTCTTTGTCAAAGCAAAAATCCTTCTATCAGACGAGCTTGGCTGCAGAGGCAAACCGAATAAAAATCCCCTTATGGAATTACACTAAATTTAAGGAACTCTAAAGCCACAGTAAAAAAACATTCTGCCTCCTCTTTGCTTCCTGACTGTGTTAGAGCAAAAGCCATGAAGTACTGACGCAAGATCTACTGACTCCAGATTCTCGGTTCAGCTGATAAGAATAAGTGACAATAATTTGGAGTAGCTGAGGTTCTTTCATCCCTCTTAAGCACACAATGTTATGCTTGTGCCGTCTTTGTCTATGCCATCCTTCAATTTTAAAATAAAAAGGTTGCTTCTTTTAAAATAGTGTGATGTCTTTGATCATAATATAATGTCTTAATAATCTATCTAGGTCTCAGTTTTTGGGGGACTGGAATTTTATGTGCCCTGAACTTCACCACTTATAAAATATGAACAATAGTAATTTGCCATCCAAAAAGTATGTTGACATCTTGCTGATATTTGTAAGGTACTTTGAACATTTGCACTGGAAAATGTGGGTAGAATAATTCATTTTGCTTTTATTGTGTTTTTTTTTTCTTTTTTTCCAGTTGGTAAATATTTGCTCCATTGTTTTGCAAGCTGCTCCTAAATTAGCGTAGTGTGGACATCTTAAAAGTAAACATGGATAGTAACAGTAACATAATCTTGATAGTAGCTTTAATAAGGACATAGTAATCTTAATAGTAACACGGATATTAAAAATATAGTACCTCACACTTTCCTCTCTGTGTGTTGCCTAATTTGTTGCACTCATGCAGAGACAACTTATGAGTAAGGACATACCAGTTAGGACCAGGCAGCAAAATAAGAAGGAGCTCTGTATTATGGTGCTGTCAGCTCTCTTCAGACAATCACAAAGTGCTCTTCTATCCCTATTTTCAAAGCTTTTTATGTTAACTAATATTTTCATGAGTCTTACACTGGACAAACCTACTGGTTTATATAGTCCATTTCTCCAAAGGACATATGTCTACATAATAAATTTTAACAGTTCTTCAGTAGAAGGCATGCAAATCATTGTCATAACTGCATGCTCAGAGGAATGGCTATAATAATTTCACCACCATTATGTGCAATAAAAGATAAAGTATCAGAGCTTATTGTTTGGCAGGAAATATTTATTCACACAAAGTTACACAGGCCCAATGCCTTCAGCTGACTACAATTTTTCTTCACAGTTATTCTATTCCAGCAAAGTGAAAGCCCTGAAAAATGTCCTCAAATTGAAGGGCTCCCTCCTCTTTAAAATCCTTACCTTGGCAGAGGGCCATAACTAAGCCAGAGTGGCTCAGCTTAAGTGAAGATCAGTCCCTTAAATCTATGCAAGGGCCATTCCCATTTGTCAGGACTTTAAACTCAAGTTTTCAAGGGCATAGGTGATCACATCTGCACCATAAGAAAGTACAGACAAACCTGCAACAATTACACAGATTTTTTATTATGCCGTAATAGGAAAAATACATACAAAATGAATTCTCATTGCTTTGTAATGTTTTGATTACCAACTAACCTGTTCATTTGGAAAAAATAAACTTAAACTGTGAAGACAAGGCTTATAAATATATTTCAATGACATATCAGTTCAGTTGTGAGGCAATTTTGCTACTTAGCCAATACTTACAATTCTTGTTAATATAGAGTAATCAAAATCCGAATTTTATACTTATTAATTGGAATGCAGATGTTAAAAAAAGATAAAAGATCCTTATTCTGGTGTAGTTGTGCCTACCAAGACATGCATGTGATTATCCTTAGTAAGTTTATAAAACGTGAACTTCATTAAAAGTAATCTGATTAAATTGTGAAATTAATTATACTCAGCATAAGGCATCAAACTAGAAGTTTCTGTGCATGTTAATGAGTGATACATCCTGTACCCTTGCTCATCGAAGTCAAACAAATTGTAATTCTGCACCTTCATATTACAGTACAGTCTTGGCCCAGCAAACCTTTAAAGGATCTGTTACTGAATTTTTTTTTCTCATCTTGTAAGGCAAAATACAAGCTACAAAGCTTTCATGAAAATATTCTTAAAAACTGAAAAAAAACAGATAAATATAGCTAGATTAGAAAATTATTCATTTAGTTTAATTGTAAAGGACTACCCATAGCTTTTTGTTTGGCTTTAAAGAACTAATACACTTAAAATAATTTATTTCTAGGGCTGAAAGAAGGTCACCAATATAATGAGCTGGTACAGTCAATGAATCTGCTCTGTATCTTTTTTTTTTTCCTTATGGCAGAAGTTCATCCTAATATCCAATCTAAATCTCTCCTCTTCCAGTTTAAAAGTATTGCTCTTTGTCCTATCACTACACTTCCTGACAAAGAGTCTCTCTTCTTTTGTCCTGTAGGCTCACTTCAGATACTGGAAGGCTGCTAGAAGGTCTCCCCGGAGCCTCCTCTTTTCCAGGCTGAACAGCCTCAGCTCCCTCAACCTGTCCTCATAGGAGAGGTGCTCCATCCCTCTGCTGGACCCATTCCAACAGTTCTGTGTCCTTTCTATGTTGAGGACTCCAGAGAGTTTACGTTTATTTATGTTTCTTAAATACCTCCAGGGATGGTGACTTCACCACCTCCCTGGGCAGACCCCTCTCAGTGAAGTAATTCTTCCTAATATCTGATCTGAACCTCCCCTGCCGCAACTTCATACCATTTCCTCTGGTCCTGTCATTATTCACTTGTGAGAAGAGGCCAACACCCACCTCTCTACACCCTCCTTTTAGGTAGCTGTAGAGGGCAATGAGGTCTCCCCATGACTGTCTTCTGATGATTTCATACTATTAGAGGAACCCTTTCTTTCTGGAAGTTTTCTGAAGCAGTCTTTGGACTACTGTAGAATCACAAAAAAAAAAAAAACAAAGTGAATGAAAAGAATTTCATTTTGTGCTGCTTTTTCATGGCTGCCCTTTCCATTTCGAGACACGTGACAATAAAGACCTACACCAGAATCCTGCAAATATTCTAAGGCACCTGCTTGCTGTGAGATTTTTTTTTTCCATCAATAAGAATAGAAATGACACCTGAATTCTTTCTTAAGAGAATAAAGTGGAGATTGCATTTTGTCTCCATTGCTCTAATCAAAATGGCCTCATTTGCCTCTGGCCTTTTACACCCTTCACAGGGAATTCTTTGGTTTTCACATTCACTAACATAATGCTTCTAACATGCTTGACACATCTGTGCATGTTACTGCTGGTTCTACATCACACATCTGCATAATTTTTATTCTTGTACAGCAATTCTCTTTATAGCTTAACAAGGTCTTGATTTTTTTAACATTTGGATTTCCTATTTTATTTTTCTTGGTTTAAAAGGCTGTCATATTCAAAACTGATGGAGCTCATCATTGATGATGACTCATTGATGGAGCTGGAGTTAATTGACATAGAATGTAGTCTGGGTCTAAGAAAACTTACATGGAAATCTAAGGAAGCTGTGGATTCCTCGTAAGTGGAGTTTTCAAGAACGGGTTAAGAAATGCCTGTCAGGAATGATTCAGTAGCACTTGCTCCAGAGGTGTGATGAAGAGCAGTGCAAGGAGTTGACTGCATGATCTCAGATTTCCTCTCACCTTACACTTCTGTGAACTATGTGTTGTTTTGAAGCCAAGTATTTTACCAACACTCAATAACTATTTATCTACAGAGTTGCCCAACACAGAAAATCTCTTATCTTATTGGGAAAATTATGTTATTGATTAAAATTGCTTCTGGACTACTTCCATTACATTCTAAGGATGTACTTGGTATTACATAGCTGCAATTTTAGCTGTTCAGATAGATGCACACATGCAAAAGACTCGTGTGTATACTATCCTTACAAGAAAGCCTTTGTCAAAACATTAGCCACTTATTTCTGACAATTTTGAATTTCCACATCCTTCTCCAGCACTGTCAATCAGCTAAGCTGAACAGAGCAGGGAAAACATCTCTCCTTCTTCCCTTCCCTTTGCGCATTATAATTCAAAGGAACCCAGAGGAAGAGAGACATTTTATACTGTACATGAAGCCATCTAAGAAATGACATAGGCAAAGGGGAAAACCGCTTTCTTGACATGGATTTTTTACCAGGGTTCTTGGTTTATAGCTGTACTTTTCTTTCTCCTTCAGAGATCTGCCAACTTATCCTAGAGAGAGGCTGAGAAATGACAATAGGAGAAAGAACACATTTTAAATCTGAAACTTGTCATCAGTAGAGTACTTCTCATAAACTGCACATTATGAAGCTGGAGATGTATATTTATACATGTTTATATAACACCAAGCATTATAGGCCTTCAGTTTTCATTGAGGCCTCTGAAGTATTGCATTATAAACATTTAAGAATCATTCAGCTGTGTCGCCATCTCTGTGTAGTTTCTCTTTAAATCTCTGAGAAACACTGCTGTTTATCACAACCAGCAGCCACCTAATGTTGGTGTCAGGTGGGCTGCAGGGCAGGAGGCTTGCTCTGCCTCTTATGGATAATTTGCCATTGCGTTTTCTCATTCAATTCTGTGCACTTTTCAAAAAAATTTCAAAAATTTCAAAATTTTCAAAAAAAGTGCTTTGTATTTATGTTGTACTGACAATTTCAGCTGTAAAAACTACACATGCATGCTGTCTCTATCCCTCATTGTTCTTTCTGTTCCTACCACTTTCACCTTACTGATGGTTCTCAGTCCTGTTTGTAAAAGCTGCAGAAAAGGTGCCCAGTGAGTGTGCTGCACTGGGCTTTCAGCATACAAGAACAGCTGTGGCAGAGTTCACAGTGTCACAGAAGGGCTGAGGTGGAAGGGCACCTCTTGAGGTTGTCTGGTCCACCCTCTCTGCTCAGACCAGGGTCACCTATAGCAGTGTTAAGGGCCATGTCCTGTCAGGTTTTGAATATCTTGCGCGACAGAGGCTCTACAATCTCTCTGGGCAACCTGTGCCAGTGCTCATTTACAAGTGAAATTATTCAATCTCTCCTCATAGAATCATAGTTGGAATTGGAAGAGACCCTGATAATCATCTAGTTCCAAACCCCTGCCATGAGCAAGGACACCTCCACTAGGTCAGGTTTCTCAAAGCCCCATACAACTTGGTCCTGAACAATTCCAGGGATGACACATCCGCAGCTTCCCTGGGCAACCAGTTCCGGTGCCTCACCACCCTCAGAGCAAAGTTGACTTTCATGCAACCATTAAATCTATCCACATTAGACAAAACAAAACATCTAACATATGTCTATATTACACTTTCTACAAGCTCTATCTTAAAAAAGAACAACAACCAAAACCCTAACCAACTTGCTCTAGTTCTTGCAGCAATATTAGGATTGTATACAGTGCAACAAAGGAGCACCCAAAGATAGTCAAGTGTCATGCTTGGTTTGAAGCAAACAAAAAGGAAGTACAAGTCCTTTTCTGGGAATTCATTTGAATAGTGTACTTTATGCCAGTGTTGCAACATCTGCTTATCTTTTAAAAATAATTTTATGTAAAACCCATACAAGCCGCTTTTGACACAAAATTAGCTGCCTTCAAAGCATTGTTTGTTATATTTCCCACAGGTGAAGTAATGCTTGAAGCTATTATTATATTATAATTTTGTTAATCAAATCAGGCTTTTCTTATTCAAAATAACATTTGAAATCTCATTTCCACTCTTTATAATCCTTTCGTAGTTTTTGGTAGCGTTTGAAAGGCACTATACTACATTTAAAGCAAATTTAAAATCAGTTCATACTACTTAAGTGTCATAGTAAGTATTCTGTAAGAATGAGAGTTCAAATATGCACAACAAAGTTATTTCTCTGGCAAAGATTTTTAGCAGTACACAGGAAATAAAAGAATAGAACTCACACAGCACGTCCACAGCAATGGAGCCTTGGATTGCAAGGCAAAGGATCGAGGGTTTTCCTTTGTTGTTCTGTTAGTCCTAAGTGTAACATTCAGCATGATCTTTCCTACTGGAGGTAAGAAGGACAGAAATGTAAAATGAACAGGATGAAACCAGGATTCACTTGTAAGGCACTGAGCTCTCAGAGGGACAATAAAACAGAGACTATGTGATGTTGCTAACTGTTTTTTTTACTTTTATATATTATTTATTGTTTATGTTTCTAGCACAAAGATTTTACATACAGTACACATCTGCAAATTTGCTATGGTTTTCCCTAAACTGTTTAGTTGTTTTGAGCTACGACCCTGTTGAACTGAGACGTCTAAGAAAAACCTGGCTCGAACTTGTTCCAAATTTTTGTCTGCTTCTGATTCTTATGCTGTGGGATCTGCTTTATGACTAAAAACTATGAGCACAGTGGTGGTTGGCTATGTTCTATCAAAGCAATGAAGAGAGATCTGGGAAATGCTGCTTATATCCAGTTGTCTACTTGTCTACTTTCTTTTCTGTTATTATCATGCATAGCACATAGGTAAGACTTCTGAGGATATATTTATATGCATTTATATATATATCTGTATGTACGTACATATATATAGAAAGAGTTATCCTAAAATATTAGAAGTTTACGGTCAGTTTTTGGTAGTCTAGGGGAAGCTTATTTAAATCTCATATCAAGAACTGCACTTGCAGTGTTTGCCACTGTGATTTCAGGTGATCCATTTGAAAGCAGAAAAGTGGTGTCTGCAAAGCACTTCAGTTGTGTATGTATGAGCATTATAGGTATTGTACGTGAAAACACATATGCTAAATTACCTAGTAAAAAATGACCTCTTTTGCAAGCTTTCTTTTAGTTAATTACAGAATTGGCATTTTTGCTAGAAGATAAGATTTATAGAATTTTTCTAGATTAGATAATTTCTAGAGTTTGCACAGCTTAATTTACATGTACTTCATGTTACCTATGTTGTATTGGAATGGAATACTTGAATGGGAATAGGTCAAATGAAATGAAAACACGTTAATTTTAATATAATTAAAAATATGTACACTCTTTGTAAAACAAATAATGAGTCACTAAGACTGCTTGTCAGAAGATACTGTGGATAATTGCCTAATAGGATGAAAACAATTAGATATATATATGACTAATTGTAATATCATGCATAATTGCATTAGCTAAACTGAAAATGTATAATGGATATCAATACTCATGATGTGGGATCAAATACAAGCTTACCCATTTAACAGAGTCAGAAGAAATATTCCCCACAGACATATGATTGCATAATCATCAATTATGTATTTGGAGAGGCATAGATTTTAAGGCCAGGAGGGATTGTTCCAATTATGTCATCTGACCCTTGCATGAACGCGTACAGCAGAATTATATTAAATCATTCCCAACTCAGGCCTTAGTATCCTGGAACATTTTAGAAAGATGTTGAACATTTTCATGCCTTTGCTTTAATATCAATTTTTATAGTATCAGACTCCAACTTCCTATTGGACATTTGCTGGAGCCCTTTTCTTGTTACTCTTTTGTTTGGAGAGAATAAAAAATCTTTTCTACTTTCAGCTCAAGTTGTTTCTATGGCTATGATATAGGTATCTTCTAACATCATTTTTGTTAAGCTGTACATCTGCAGTGGCTGGATTTTTTGGTCCCAAGAAAATTTCCAAAGCTAAATAAAAATATATATATATGTATATATGGATTTCCATATAAACTTATTTTTGTGTATCAGTTGTTTACACATTTGCAAACCAGTAAAATCTTTAAATGCCAAACTTGCTTAAGTAGTTTTGAGATATTCATTACATCATGGAAAACCTTCTTTGACATTTAGAAGACCAGAGAAGGCTATTTAAAAATTTTTGCTCTTCTTCACAACATTTTTGGATTAAAAAGTATGTGAAAGCAATTTTCTCGTGTAAACAGATTTTATAATCCACTTTTATAAAACCATATTTTAAGCAATTTATTTTTATTCAGTGCAGGAATAGTCCAAATCAGTATTATAGATTTAAGCCCTGTTCCTCCTTATATTATTCAGTCACCAGGTCAGTTCTGTTTGGTTTTTTTTT
>VZRU01021066.1:172539-197827 GCA_013398155.1 Pedionomus torquatus | reverse complement strand
GGGGGGGGTTGTTTGTTTGTTTTTGTCAAATCATATAACTTTTTCTAAAGCACAACTTTAGTTTGGAGTTCTTGACTACAAAGATATTTAGGGTGTTTTAGCTTTTTCATTTCCTTTGAACTGAATATACAGAAGTTTCCCTCACTTTCAACTGTCATTGCTTCATACAGCTCTGCTATGAAATACTTGAAATGTTTCTGAGCCCTTTGAGATGCTTGAAACTATGTATGACTTGAAACTAGAGTTGAAGTTTACTTACAAAATAAACTCTTGTTACTGTGATCTTTTACTGAACCTCCCTTAAGCACCTGTAGTTGCCTTTTGTTTTACCTCAAATGCCCCTAATGATAAGAATTGGAATGTTTTTAGCAGTCTTATTCTTTGAAGCATATCTAAAATAGTGCTAAAGGTGCATGGTGAAAAAGGGGAAAAGGACAAATACCTTGCTGCAGCAGAAGAAAAACAGGTTGCTTAAAAGTCCCAAAGGGAGGGATTCAGAGCTGCCTGAAAACTCATCCCTAAGTCTCTGTGCTGTTGTAGATGCCACTTGTGACTTATTTTACATATCCTCTATTATTTATGCAGACTTAAGTGATGGATGATGACATATTTAGCTTCAGTCTGATTGCTTTTTAAAGCAAATTTTTCTTAGAGAATATTAAGCAAAGGCATGGCTTAGTGGCTGGCTAACACTGTGAAGAGCATTTGAAATGTGTGACCTATTCAAGTCATACATGCATAGGGAAAATTTGTTCTTTCCCATCTTGAAAAAGAAAGGGAGTTTGCCTACATGCTCCTTGTTCTTGCACTTACCACTCATACTCTGGATTTTGGCTTTCAAGCTTTGTCCATTTCGTTTAAGGCTGCTACTTCATGATATAAATTAATTTGAGAGTCCAAGTTTTCTAAATTCTTGGTAATTCATCATAGCTGGCAGAATTTGTGCTACCAAGAAATTTTTCATTTTCTTTACTGTCCATTTTGTTTTCCTCTTTTTTTTTTTCTCCATTAAGTTTAGACAATACCAATAAAAAAGGCACGTTTTTTAGATTTCATTTACCTCTCATTACCTCTTTCAACCACAGCTTTGTTTTAAATAGTTTTTTTCCTTCAATATTTTATTTATTTTTATGTGTTATACATTGTTTTAATAACAATGCAGATAATTTCTGCTTGTGAGTTATAAAACTATGAAAAACAATAAAAGACTGGAAAGAATGAAGGTGGAGTGTATTTTTTTTTTCCCATTTTTTTCCTATCAAACACACAGTTAGCTATCAACCAATCATAATAAAAACTGAATCTTCAGAGTCAGATATCATAGACTCAGAGAATCATAGAATGGCTTGGGTTTGAAGAGACCTTAAAGATCATTGAGTTCCAAGCCTTCTGCCATAGGCAGGGACACCTCTCATTAGACCAGTTTGCTCAAAGAACCATCCATTCTGGTCTTGAACATTCCCAGGGATGGGGCATCCACAACTCCTCTGGGCAACCTGTTCCAGTGTCTCACCAGTCTCACAGTAAAGAATTTCTTGAAATTCTAAAATTTTTGAATTCCATCCTCTTTCAGTTTAGAATCATTATCCCTCATCCTATTGTTACACTCCCTGATAAAAAGTTCCTCCCCATCTCTCCTGTAGACCCTATTTAGGTACTGGAAAGATGCTATAAGGTCTCCCTGGTGCCCTCTCTTCTCCAGGCTGAACCACCCCAACACTCTCAGCCTGTATTCACAGGAGAGGTGCTCCAGCACTCTGATGATCTTGCTGGCTCTCCTATAGACTTCATTCATGTTCTTCTAATTCTCTTAGGAAACAAAATCAGTCCACACATTGCTATGAGTAACAGCTCTGAACTGCTGGTTTCTTATCAGGAACTTTGTAAATTTTAGAATTATTTAGAGCCTCTAGGAGCTCCTTAATTTAAGGATTAATTTTGAGCCAGCAAAATCTAATAGTACCTGCAGACAGAAAGCCACGTTTCTGAGAAATTGGTGAAGAATTAGGATTTTGCTGGCAGTGAAACACCTTCAAAGAGAAAGCTCTGGCTTGGAAAAAAGGGAACATCCTCAAACAGGAAGCAAATGCCCAAAGTAAAAGATGCCATCTTGTACACTGTGCTGGTGAGACCTCATGCGGCTTCTTTGATTTGCCAATAACAATTGACAAGCTTCATCCACTTCCTTCAGTCCTCCTGCCTGTGGGGAATATCATGCTTCTCTGTTTGGGTGTTTCCTGTATTCCGCTTTAGGCAAGAGGATTGTATCTTTCATCCTATCACGAGTTGCTACTTATGCCTCCTCTAACACTGAACACCAATGAAGAGCAAGGAATTATCTATTAAATAAATAAGCAAATGGATTCTGTATTACAGTGCAGCTGCTGTCCTAAGCCAGAAAAAAACAAACAAACAAAAAAATAACACAAAATCTGCAATATATTGAGGAGAAAAAGTTTAGAACAGATTTTTTAAATTCAAATTGCAGATAACTGGAAATAAAATATTGGTTGATATTTGGTTACTATCTCAGCTGGAATATAATCAGGCTAACTGCCCTTAGAGAATAGGGAATTATCTATTGCTACTTTAAAATATTCTAAAAAGTAGCCTCAAGAGCACGTTCCTAAAACACAGATGTAATTTAAAGCTTTTTCTCCTCTCTCCAGTGCAGTGAGTCTTTCTGTAGGCAATGAATGTGGAATGGGCATTGGAACTTCATTGAGGTAGGACTTTGATTGTATCTCTCCAGGGAGTACATTAACCACTGTGGTCCTTGGTGAAATGGCAGCAGGACCTGTGAGGCTGTGAGGGGTTAGGGTTAGTTGAGAAGCTGAGACTTCTCAGGCTCAGAGCCTCAAGTGGCACTGGAGGCTGTCCAGCAAACAGCTGTGATAGTAGAAAGGAGTAATTGGATAGGTATGACTTCCTTTCCCCTCGGCTGATGCTGGGCTAATCCAGTACTCTGGCTTTTGAACCTCCAAAACATATATGTCTAAATGTTTTCTGGGCACCTAGATCCTGGATCAGATGAGGTAATCAGCCAGATATCTATGTCTGTTGGTGGGTTTGAGCCCCATTCTTATTTTTATTTCCTTCTTTTACCAGCTTTGCTGCTTCTGAATTTTATTTTGTCCTTTTTATTTTTTTTTTGTCTGCTTAGTATCACCTTCTATTCTTTTCTTTCTACATAACTGTATTTATCTACCCTTCTTTCCTTATTCTATGACTCCTCGAGGGCAACTCCATTGCCAAGATCTTTCTTTAAAATTAAAGAGCGTGCTTTGGTTCTCTGCTCCTTCAGCTTTACCCCATGCCTCTTTGCTGACCTTTTATCCACATTTATCTTTCTCCAGCTATGAGATCATTAGCTTTCTCTCTGCTTCCATTTCATAAGCTCAGCAATTATCTTTGTATTTTTTGAGTTCTGCATGTATAGCCAGTGAATCAGTAACTACTGGATGTCCACATCTCTGAAGCATGTGGAGAAGATTGAATAATTTTCAAAAACTGAGCTCAAGCAAAGCTTTCAGTCTCCTCTACCTCCACCCTCCAAATACTGTAGGGCTCCTACCAATACCCTCCACCTCATTTTCTAGACACTCCTCTCTCTCTAATCATGTTAATCGAGTGCTGTTATTTTTCCCTCCAGCCAATTACCCCAGGTAATTTTGTCACAGGAAATATTTTTGGTATTACTATTATTTTTACTTAGGGCATGGACACTCATGTTATTAATAAAGGTGTGAGATGCTGGCTGCCTGGGCATGATACCCTTTGGTGCAAAGATGAGAGGCAGCAGGACACAAGAGTGTGAAGATTAAAGGCTCTGTCTGCTTTTAGAGCTAGTAAACCCTTTGATCACAGACTGGGTTGTAGCAAGTGAAGACTCAGCGTTGGTTGCCCTTTCTGGTAGGTTTTAAGACTCTGTGGGTGGATAACAAATGACTGCTCTGATGCTTAGATCTGACCTGAGGTCAATTTGATATTCATTTAACACCATATCCACCTAAGATAGGATATTCATTCCTCTCTTTCAAGTTTTACTTTCATACTGCCTCCACTGAGACTTCTTTTTCCTCTTCCTCTCTAACAATCCATCTTTCCTGTTGCTTTATCAGTTTCTTTATTTTCTTTCTTGGTACCTGATTCAGGATACAATATTTTCAAGTCTTCTGTGTCATGCTATTTTAGCTAGTTTTAAATTCACCTCTCTTTTTCCTACATTGCTGAGAAGTGGTAATTGCTGAATTTGTTCTAGTGTCATATAGAGCAAAAAAAGTTTATCTTTAAACAGTGCGGGGATGATTCTGATCTCATGCTGCTTAAAACCAATTCAGCTGATAAGCTGAAAGTCATTCTTCTTGATTTATCATTACTACAATGAGCTCAAGCCCTTTGAACACAGTATACCTGTAGCATTTCATTTTCTGTTTCAAATGCTCTTAAAATAAATTAAATAATGGGATATTGACTCTGCTAACTTTTATGATATTTTACAAGGGAAGAAAAAGCTTAACAATTTATTCTTTGGGGACAATTTATTCTTTTGGGGAGATCAAGAAAATTTTTAACCTTAGACATCACTGATCAAAATACCAATATTTATTTTATCCATCACTTCAGACTTCGTACAAATACATAGATTTTGCTGTTGCAGGAATATAAGTAGTTCCTGTTTTGTTCCACTGCTTTTATCACAAGGGCAACAATTCTAACACTGTTTGAAGATCTTGTATTTCAGTTCACTTGTTCACTTGCACTGATTTGATTATCTATATGCTTGGTCATACACATTTCAGTCTCAAACTTAAATCTTCTTCTGTGAAAAAAATAATTTTGGATTCTTTGTTTACAAGGTGTTAACCAGGGCTTCACTTACCTCCTCTGCTGTCTTAGGGAAGCATGTTTGGGTTTATTACCAGGTTTATCTTGAACATCTTCCACAGTGCCTAGATCTATTTAATCTTTTGTTCTGAAACTCAGTCCATTCTCTCCTTAAGTGGAATCAACGCTCTTCCCATTCCAGTTTTAAGTACCTGTTATCTCTGTTGTATTAGGAGTATCCTCAATTTAACTGCCAAATAAAAAATTCTTTCATACATCAAACTCTCTTCTCCGTTTTTGGTAGCTTCCTGGATGTCTTTAGCAAGGCTTACATTTTTTTAACAAAATGTAGATTAAAAACAAACTTTATACAAATATCTTAGAATTTAATGTCTTTTAACTGAGATACTGCCCCAAAATAGCCTACTATTCAGGGCTGACAGCAGGTTTGAGGAGGCCAATCCCTACATTTTAAGGCATATCAAAAAAGTGTTTTGCAAAACCTTCTGCAAGATAAGATAATGAGTTCAGTTAATTAAATTCACTTTTAATTCAAATAGGAGCACTCAGTATGCACCTCCTCACAAAGATCTCTAGTGATTCTGGTACAACACGGGAATTTATTTGTTCCCAATGAATAGCTATAGATTTGATAGATGGCATTCATAACAAGTTCTTAAATAATTATCCTGAAGAGTTTCGCTGCAGTAGTTATGAAGATTATGACATTTTACATATTAAATGCAGTGTGTGAGTGACAATGTTCTTCAGGGACAAAGTTGGGATTATATCAAAATAGTGCTGGATTTCACAGAAGAATCTTGTTATATCCCACAAAAAAAAGAGAAGGCATTCAACAGTATTAGGAAGAGAAAAGAAAATACAACATATTAGTTTGTCACTAATTTATCTTTTCTAAGGCTATTAATTTAAATAGAGGTATGAGAATAAAAGGAAAACAATGCAAAGCAGATAGGAGCTACAGGGTTTTTTTGGTTGATTCGCTTTTCCATAATACAGTTTTGCTAGAGAGGTTTTGACTGATAAGCCTAATGCATATCTAATCCCCCAAAGGGCACACTGAATGGATGGCAAGATTACCCTGAGATGCCACAGTTAATTCTTGGAAATTTTTTAAAAAAATAACCCTCACACCTGAAGATTTAAATGCAATTCTATTAACACAATTCTATTAGAAGAAGATGCAATGTAGTGGGCATATTTTCATGCACAATTGATTGTATCTTCCTATAAAGCTTTTAGTACTATACTCCAGTAATGGAAATTTTCTTAATTTATGGCCCTACAGTTGCTACTCTCTGGGTTTGAATTTGCTGTGCTACTTAGAATAGCAACAAAATTATCCGTGACAGAAGACTGTGTGTATACATATGTGTGAGAGAAATTACCTGCCTTTACAGATCAGAAGCAATTCTTAGTTTCATTTACAAGTGACATGTTTTATGGGATGTAATTTAGCTGGTCAGTGAGAGATGCCCACCATCCAGCTCATAGCATTTGCTGCATTGGAAGGAGAACAAGATGATTTTGCTTACCAGGAAGACTAGAGTCACAGTCACTAGAAAACCTATTTCCACATAACCCACTGATTATTAATGTTTCTGTAAAAATGAAAGGATGAAATGGAGGTTCAGAGGATCAGAAGTGGGAGCCAGGGAGCGAACAGCGCCAAACACTATCCACCTACCTGTTATACAAAAAAAATGTGATATTTCTCTGACATGGGAGACTTCTGCCTCAAACTGCAAGTCTTCTGTAGATGACATCTTGGAAAGAAAGTGCTTTCCACCCACTGCATGGGTTAAAGGAGAAATCTGAGTAACAGAATAAGATATTTATTTTCACCTGTATTTGCAAAGAAATCAATTTGAGACATTGTTGGCTTGGTGGTTTTTTTATTGTTGTTTGTTTGGGTTTNTGGTTTTTTTTTTTTTTTTTTTTTGATTTAGAGAACTTGGAAAAGACATTGAAAATACAGAATACTGGGACTAATACCTTCTTCAAAATGACCCATGCATGTTGAATGGGTATATAATTAATCCCAGATTACAGTATATTTATTAAATTTTAATGGAAGTCTTATGCTGTTTCAATTTACAAACAGATTTGGGGGACAGTAAGAGCCAAGGCTACTCAAGTTTCTCCAGCAGTCTCAGGGCAGCAGGATTCTCTTCCTACAGCAATTGGCAGTGCTGCTACTAACAGTGCCAGCACTGAGACCTCGTAATTGCACTTAAAATCACAAATGTAACTGGGAAGACACAACTTAACTTCTCTGTCTATCAGTCTTACCACTGGTAGAGCATGTGGTGGGTAAATGATATTTAAAGCTTTCTTCCATCCATGATGACAAGAAACCTTATATAAAATTTTTTCAGTCTTTTGCACAAAAGAGAGCCTGAGGGGACTACAGAGCTGTTTGGTTGGACCACTGAACAAAGTGTCATACTTTTAAAGACAATAAAGTTACCTCATAACGAGTGCCCTGTTATGAAAACTGTGTAACTTCTTCCTTACAAAGAAGCTGTACTGTGCAAAAAGGGCTCCATTCTAAAAATAATCCTGGGGAAAAAAAATCAGATCATAAAATGCAATTTTTATACATCGTATACTATTACAGAAAACCAGAAAGAAAAAAGAAATAGGTCCACCAGCCCTAAATAAAACTTAACTTAATAGACATAGAGAAAAAAATCAAATAAAATACTATAAGTGTTTAGAGACAGAAGATTTTGTGGAAAGACTAAATTTTTTTTGACAGAAACGTTTTATTCTTAGACTGATCTTCTGCTTTAAAAAAAAAGGTCTCACTGCAAATATTAACATACTATGTTGTCTGATGTTATAACATTTTTTACAAGGTCTTACTGAAACCAGAATTACTGCATAAATATTTCAAAAAAATTTCACTAATAGGCAATCTTGACTGACAATGTAGCTATATTATTAATGAAAATGAGGGATTTTACTACTTGTTTAGACTACAATTTAGATTTCTTATATGTGAGTGTGCCAAAATACTGTTATAGAATTTTGTGATAACTAATTATTAAAGCATAAAGAAAGTAAAAAATTAAATAAGATATTACAGAGAACACATCAGGGGCTTTCAGCATTTAGCGAATCACACAGTTTTGAATTTCATAATCAGAACTGCTTGTGTTGCCATTATGTACAAACCTGGGATTAGGACGTGACAATAAAAGCCAACACTTAAACAGTTATCAAGAATGGAGACCTTAATAATGATAAATTGCAAAGACAATTACAAGTGGGATTGTGCAAAAGAAGACCTGTGATTAGGATTGGGTAATATGAGTTTAGAAGACTCCTTCTAAATGTCTTAAAAATAAGTCAAGACTTAAAATAAAGATATATGCAAACCATGAGCTTTTAATTGTTTTTCCAATTTCTTAGCCTCTCTAAGTTGCATCAGGGAACACCTATTACTTGTAAAGTATTACTATGGTAACTGTAAGGATCAAGGCACATAAAGAGGGTAACATTTCTTGAGAAAATTATATCAAATATAAAAGATCTCCACAACCTGATGTCTCAGTCTAAACTTTAGGCTGGGAACATTTAATCTGAAAAAATGAAATTACCAGCCTTTGACAGTCTGTGAAACCTTCCACCAAAGACCTCAAAAAGAATTAAGTGCTTAGTGGCCTCTTGAAAGGATTAAGAAAACCAAATTTAGTGTAAAAAAAACTGTGTAGATTTATCATTTGACTAAAAGTCCAGTCTGACAGAAACATATGATATCCTGGAGAGGAGCTTTCACAAGAATTTTTTCCTTTCTGTTTGTTCTCAAAATTGTAGACTGCCCTTCCAGACATCAGTATCTGTAGGAAAGTAATACAGTCTGTAATTCAGGCAACAGTTAGTCTATGCCGTCGCTGGTATATAGGTGTCGCAAGGAGACACAAGGACATCAGAAGACCCCTGTGATGCACCTGCCAATCAAAATAAGAGAAAAATCTCATTGACACAATTTACTGGCAGCAGTCTCTAGCTTGCTCTGTTCCTCCCAAACTGTGCCCAGCTAGCTCAGGTCAAACCTCAGGCAGAAGAGAATGTGCTGAGGAGGACACGTATAAAAGTTCATGTGCTGAGGGCTCAAGTCCTTTCCTTCTCCCTTGGTGGTTTACTACAGTAGCCCCAGATTCCTCCTCCATCCTCTAATATTTTCTTCATATCCTAATTAATTACAAATACAATTATGGATAGTAGCCTGAATTATTACACATTTTCTTTTCCCTAAATGATGTCAGCATTTCAAACAATTTTCCTGGACTGTTTGTTTCATTAATTTTGCTTTTATCACATAGATGAGTATGGAATAATCAAGCAGTAAATATAATGATCTGTATATAGTCAGCAATTATATTTTCAAAATAAAATCCTAAAGATGCAAAAATAGCAAGTCACAGATAGTAGTAAATTGAGGGGAAAAAAAAGTTATAAAAGCAATATTTACTTAAACAGAGTAAATCTGCATTTAATCATTAATTGTAAGTGAAATTACTGCTCATCTCTCATAATCATTGCTGCTTTTTCTATCTTCTCTCCATTTTTTTCTGTTTTACTGTATCCTTACTGAGAGACAGGGAGCAAACTTGCATCCAGTACTCAATATTGTGGGACACATATGGACAATTTCCATTTCATTCTTTATGATTTTTCTATGAATTCTTAACATTTTAAGTTCTGGCTGCTATTGGAAATAGAGGCCCTATTTTAAAGTCTTACAGCAGGTTTTATTATAAGATCTCTCCATCTTTTTATAGAAAATGAGATGTATATTTATGTGGGGAGGTGAATATTTTACACTAAAATTTCCTTTTTTTGGCTGCAGAATGTACATACATAGACAAAATTAATCAGAGGAATGAGATCTACTTTATGTTAGTCTACATGAAGAAAAAAAAGTTTATTAGTTTCAACTTATTTCATTATTTTTCCCAGAAGCTTCTTCATTTTGCAGTATATCATACAAAATATTTAAAATTGTTCTTTAACAAAAGAATAAATCAAATATCTATTGAGAACCTAACATCTATATTTCACTTGATTATTGGTCAGTTTTTGGTTTTATGCCATTATCAAGCAAGTTAAGAACAAAGGAAAATTCTGCTCTCTGGCTTCTGATTTATACTTATATAAGTATTCAGCAAAAAAAAATGAGAACATAAATCAGTTTGATACACAGAAAACTCTGTACAAGGAAAAAATTTCTTCTAAACATAGCACATCAAAGAAGAATCAGAATGTAAGGATTTATGTTGGAATGGATTTGAAAGAATCTAATTCACTTGAGATATATGAAATTCAGACAGTAGAAGGTCTCTGCCAGCTGAGTCAGTGCTTAGGATAGGGTGATGGAAAAAGTTTGGACTATTGTTTTCTATAACTGCTGGCTCTAGTAAAAAGAACTGGCAGAAAAATCAGGAGATAAGTGACTTTATTACTTAAAAACTAGTGCTAAATCAAGAGCAATCTCAGGCAGTCAGGTTCAGATCTCCGTTACCTCAAACAACCACATGATACAAAGCTGTTGCCATTAAATACAAGTTGATCTTAAGTTCCTGTCCCACTTCAACCGTCCAACCAAATATACTTTGAAAAGTTGCAGTAGTGTAGCTTTTGAGTTAATGACTTGAAGTTTTCTGTTGTAATTTTCCTGTAATACTCTATGTTCCTCCAAATACATTATTTTCTGCCTTGGCTCAAGTGAGAAACACTGTTGAAGTCTATTAATTTTTTTTTCTAGCATAGTTTAATTTGTGGAAGGTAGGGTTCAAGATCTAAGTACAAACACTGAAAAAGTGCTTTTGCCCCATGGGGCTCCACCTGTTTATTATAGGATTTCTTGCCATTAAGGGGAGCATTGTTTGCTTGCAGTAGGTTTCTGTCAACATAGAACCCAATCCTTTCTACAGTACAAAAAACCTTTACAATTTTAGCAATGCACAATGGATATCCTGCCGACAGTGTCTCTATCTCATCTGTGCCTTTAATAGGAAAAAAAACAAAACCCACAACTGGCTGGAAGTGTTATGTAAATGAGCAAGCAAGAAAGAAAAGCTCTGTATGAGAAATACGTAAGATTTCTACATACAGCAGGTATTCATTATTTCATTTAAATATGCAAATATATCACCCCTAATCAAAATATGCCTTAAGTCAGGACTTTCCATTAAAACCAATCTTCCCATAGTTTTTTGTATTGGAGAAGGGAAAACAATTGAAACATGTTTCTTTTTACCCCTTCAGCATTTATAACTGCGCAAAACCATTGGCATCCCAATTCCTCTGTGTTTCCCTATGGAGTATGTAATGACTTCACTTAAACAGTTCATCTTCTTTAGAACTGTTGATAAAATTCTGAAATTGCCTTTTATTTAGCCATCAGCTGAAAGTACTTATCCAGCCTCTGGTTTTAAATGTTGCTTTTTCCCTTAAGAACAGCAGTAGAATAGGCACCTGTGTCACACCAAATTTCTAAGCCACAAGTTCTTCTTGGCAAATATGTTTTTATTGCTTCTTGATCTCCTGCAAAGTCAGCTAAGCTTCCATGTAGATTGTCCCTTAGGGTAATATTAAAAGCAACAGAAAAGATGTTTTACTCTAAAGCTGTTGTTTCCGCTGGAGCTTTACAATAAGCAGCAAATTGTGTATCAAGGGGAAAAAAATAAACAGTTGCATGGGGGAAAGAAGTGAATACCTATTAGATTTGTTAGTGATGACAACTATCTGTCAGAAAGTATGTGCATATCCAGTGTATACTTTTTCATTATTACCTCTCAGAAGATTTTCTGGATGGTAATAATATGCTATACTTTATTGCTGGCCCAATTTTTCACACTGTCAATGCTTACAAAAGTGTAGAGAACTTGGTTTTATTTCTAGCAAAGGAATTAGGAAGCATCAAAGCATTTCTTCTGTCCTGTGCTGAAGACAAGTAAATTAACTTGATTGCAATTGCACTGTACTCTAAGTAAGCCATGTTCTTACCAGATTGTTTAATGTAGCTTTGGTGTAATGCTCTTCAATAATGAATAATTCATTGTTTCACATGCCTTGAGGCATGTACAAAAAAGGAAATCAGAATCAAGACACAATTTTTTTTTGTTACTATTATTTGATGAAATGGTTGTCATTTACAGGGAAAAAACAGTGTGCCTTCATCAAGAGACTCAAGACATTACTTTCAGAGTGACTTACAGCAAGTATATGTATAACAGCCAAACATGATTGAAAGTACACTCTTCCATGGAGTATTTATTCACATATGTGAACATTATAGTTTATAGCTAATTAGACAAATTAAACATCCTCCTTCTTGATTTCTAATTTGCTAATGTCTCCTAAACATATTTGACATTTCAGCACATATAAAGATAACAGGAAACGTGAGAGCTTACTAGCCAACTTAGATATTTATAACAGAAAAGAAAAATGTTAAACAAATTTTTGCATATCTTACTGGATGTAAATATGTCACACAGGTCTTTGTCACCCTGTGGTGGGCACTGATTTTTTTGTGTGTGCAATCTCTGTGCTAAGATGAGAGAGAGTTTGGATGCTTGGACAAATATTACTGCCAGTCAAAAGACCTGTATTTTGTGTTTTCTTCCATCACAGACAGCCTGCAAGCTCCTTCAAAGGCCATCTGACACTTTCATGTCAAAACCTTTCTAGCCGCAGTGTGATTTTTGGCCCTTAAAAAAGGTGGCCTGTCAGGCTTGTGATGGAGTCTCACACGGATGTAAAGAGTAAGGCTGGATGCTATGAAAGACCTGGGCATAAGGGAAGATTTAAAACAGCTCAGGTAGAACAGATACAAAGGAAAAGTAACCACAGATGGGCAGTCTTTGCACAGGGGATGGAGATTTTAGATGTCTGTTACAGAAGTGCTTCAAACGACTAGTAGTGTAGTTACCCATATGTTAATCAATAACCCCAACCAGCTCACTTCTCGGCTACAAACCACAGGAACTAAAACAAAAGGCAAGCTCTCATTAGAGTACCTCCATAGCAGATTTCCACATTTAATGAGAAGGAAGAAATTCAGCTAAGTACTTCTAAGTTCCTAGATCTGGCTGTGTGGCCTGATCATGTCCCAGGTGTATATGGAATGAGACCCCCCCCTTCACATGTGTACTCTTTTTTCTGTTCCCTTTTCCATCCCCTGTCCACCTCCATTGATATCTCATACTGTTCCAGTATTCATTGAAATTAAGCCTGGGAATGAGCAGTAGAAGAAAGGCACAGTACACCTCTGGATGAAGATAGACACAACCTTCAAGAGGTACGTGGTATATTTAGAAGTCAGGATCAGTAATCGGGGAGTGCAGATTTTAAATAATTTACTCCTGGCATGCTATATCATGCATTTCAGATTCTAAACATGCCAGGAGCAGACAGATGTGTTCATAATGAATCCCAGACTTTGTAAAAGTTGGGTTTTTTTTTTTAATTTTCCTTTAAAATTCTTTTAAAATGTGGGAATCAATACTAGGTTCTGCCTGGATTTAAATTAAATTTTCATGTATGCTACATTTCAGTATTGTAATCCTAAATGGATAGAAGAACAGCCATTCTTTTATTACAACACTCAAAATCAGACAGAAATAAAACCATGTCTTGGATAGCAAGTGCTCTTATCTGACTACCAAAAATCAAAAGCTTGTATATCTAGCCTTAGTGACAAGCTAAGAAGGATCTTTAAAATCTCTGTTGCCTCTTCCATTTGCTTCCCCGCACTCGTATGCTGGAATAACAATATTTTCTGTGACAAATTCAGCTACAACCCAGTCTCACCCATTTCTCAGTCACTGTGGTACAATTGCACTATGGCACCAAGAAGGCCATATCCCAGGGAAGCATCAGAATATCAGAAGTCATTCTACCCAGTCTCTTACTGGATATTCCTATTGCAGCTATTTTCCCTGTATGCTACCAAATATACATACACTGAATAGGAAATACTGATGTATCTTCATCCTATAGGCTAAGAACATTGTTTATGATACCATTCACAAAGATCTCTAAATCGCGACTTTTGGGCACACACAGGTTTTACTACTGCTTCTCAACAACATGCTATGCCCTTTATATTTCTAAAGATCTGAAATTACTCTGGTGACCTTACAGGAGTTGCATTGTCAGGAAATGCCAACGGCTTGTCACAAAATTATGAGAGATTTTTATAAAAACATTGGATGAATATAATTATTATGCTTCTGCATAAGAGTCTGAAAATATAAGATCTTATCTTGTGCATGATGTTCTACAATGACATGAGCTTGCATGTCACTCTCTAAGTGAAAGTACAAATTAGGAGAGGACATCAAATGCATAATTTGTACATATTGCTCACTGTAAAATATTATTGAGGACTGAGTAATGTCCTGACATTGTCCTGTTTGTCACAATGTACTAAAGGAACAACAATAGCTGAAGGTTAATTAATATGGAGATTTCAATTAAAAAATCCATATCACATTTCAGATTCAAATATTGTGTGATCTTGATTAATAGCAAAATCTAAAAGGTTTTTTTTCATAGCCGATGTATATAGCTTCATCTACTATATTTTCCAGCTGATTTCAAATTTTCTAGTTCACTGGCTGAAACAAAATGACACACTACTTACTATGCATTGTACCAATCAGAAAATGTTGCTTGTCTATCCATTTAAACATGTGGTTTGTTTAACTTCTCTTGGTTCAGGTATTTTTTTTCCCTAAGAAAAATCTAATTGCCCATTTATTGAAACAATTTTTTGATAATTTATCTCTAAATTATTTGTCTTAGCTTGTCTCAATGCTCTGCCTCAGTGATAATTTTAGAGAACAACATTTGCTATATAAAAATATATAAAAGGGATTGGCAAAATCTCAATCCATTCTTCATCCTTCATTTTCAGAAATAAGGGAATTTTAAAAGAGAGGTTTGTTCATTTGTGAGCATAAATCTGAGAAGAAATGGAAGGGGAACCTAGATATAACCCAGACACAAATGAATCAGTCTTCAGATAGGCTCACTGGCTTGGCTTTCAATCTCCTACTGTAGAAATAACTGAAGCTTTTACTTTGAAGTTGCTAGAGGGAGAACACAGCAACAGCACAAATCTAAGCCTAGTATAAACTATTAATGAATAAATTGAAGCTAACAAATGGAAGATTTTTAGTGATGAAAAGAGAGAGGTTCAAGGTGGAAAAAAGTTACTGTTTTTACATGAATTTTATACGTTTTTGACAGTATTATATAAAATGTATCTGTGAAGGATCAAGGAATGTGCTGTCCAGTACAAGGCCTTGGTTTGAAGCCTAGAACCAGGATAGAAGACCATGTTCGGAAAGGAGGGTTGGCAGTTGGCTTATTAACCTCAAATTCAGTCCTACACCGGCTGTCCTGTATACAGACACTGCTCCAAATAAGATGCAGGATAGCAGTTCATGTAATTCCTATAATTCAGTGGGAAGGATCAGATATTGTAGGAAAGACCTCAGGCCTCAACCAAGATAGAGTAATCTTGAAAAACCTTAATAAATTAGAAGTTCTTTCTGACCTTATGGTCCTTTTCTTGATGTATTTGATGCTCAGTGTCATCACCCAAGGAATCATCTATTTTAAATGCAAGATTTCTCAGTAAAACAGACTAAACCAAGGATTTCAAACTGAGTAATGGATAAGAGATTACAAAGAGGGCCTGTAATTACTTTTTCTATCAGGTAAACTGATTTTTTTTTATGACACTTTCTTTCTTTCTCCCTCAGCACCTCCATTTTAGCATGCACAAGTCTTGCACAAGCATCCTCTTTGGCTGCCTGATGCTGTTCCCTTTACTTCAATGTCCATTTCATTTTGCACGCGATCTATGGCTGGATTTCTTCTATTCATTCAGAAGATGAAAGTATTGATTTAAAAAACATGGCATGCTTTATAGAACATAGATGTAACATTCAAAATGCAGTTGTTCACAGACATCCTTCTTCTTCCCCTTCTAACCTAGAGAGGAATTGTGTTCAGCCTGGGTCACAAAGGAGAAAATATTTCCTAGGTTTCTTTCTATCTCCATTAGCATGCTATTTTATTCTGTTCCTGCAACCAGCAAATAAATGGAGTGGTTAACTAACTGAATCACTAGATCCTCAGACATCTCTGAGTCAAAGATTTCAACTAGCATTTCAATTAATTGATCTGGGTAGACTGTCTGTTGCTTCTAAACATTGTCATTTCCTTAAGCTAACACAGCTTTAGTGAAGATGCTGCTGTCAGCCAGGCTTGAGTGATGCAATGATGATGCAATCCAAAATGTTTTCTACCAGGGACACCAATTTCTTGCCTGATGCTAATCTTGATACCTTGTTTCCTTCTGCTGTTAAAGAGCTCCATGACAGACTATCACAGTATAAGCTCTTCCCTTCATTTACTTTAAAAGTGTCTCCTTTTACTTGGGTCCCAGTCCTGCCAAGCTGCAAGAAGCTGGTTTGTGGGGTTTTTTTCATAACATATTGGAGATGGTCAGGAAGTAGCTCCATTTGTCTTCTTGGTATTGAAATTCCTTCCTTTTCCTTTCCTTTTCCTCTTTTCTTTTCTTTCCTCATCTTAAAAAGCCCCATCTTTCTTGCATACTTTTTCTGAGCAAATAAAGTAAGCATGCCTGTGCCAAGGGCAATACAAGGCTGAGCACTCACATGCTTCATGGGAAATTTTTCAAGAAAAGCAACACAGAAATACCCAAGAGTAGCCATCATTAGAAAAAGGATATAAGTAACAAAAGCACCTGCCATGTATCCTGTTCTGTCCTAGCTGCTTACCTGAGGATAAGGCATACTTTAAATCTTAAGGCTGCAATAAGGGTGCAGTCAGAGTACAGGAGAGGATGCTGCAGTTTGGAGTGAGCCTGGGTTCCCGTGGGATCTTGCACAGCTCATCCTTCACCCATCCCACACAGCCCCAGTGAGTAGCCCCAGTCACGCCTCTGCTCTGCCTCAGGGTGCAGCAAATCTCACCTTACAGTGATGAACTGGTTTGGGGTGACGCGTGTGGCCAGTGCTACATAACCATAGGTGACAGAAAGGAGAATAGATCTCTTTTATGTTTAATTTAGGTGCTGAGTATTAAACCCAAATGGAATTTAAGAACTGGCTTGACCTTTTACTATTTCACAACGACTGCCTTAATCAACAACCTCTGACATCTTACCTAGAAATCAGCCCTTTCTTTTTAGCTTACAGTAGAAGCATATTTAAATGTGATTACAGTCATACTTCCTTTAGAACTGGATTGCCTCATGAACGCCAAATAATTTTTGAAGTTCTGAAAACAAAAGGCCTGTATTCACCTTTCCTTTAGCTGAATGCAGCATACAGGTGTCTCAAATGCTGAACTCTCTTCCTTTCTTTGAAGGATTTTCTTCAAGTTTATCAGTTCTCTGAAATATGGACACATGAAACCTCCTTTCTCACTTATTTTTCCCATGCTTTAGGCTGCTGGCTTTACCATGACTGTTGTAGATTGAATATGGAACCATAAGTTTGTGGCTCAGTCTTTGCTTTATAAAAACTCGTGAGAGTGACTGCTATGAAGATAGTGGTTTTGGGGGCCTGGACTCAAACTTGATTGAACCCAAATTTTCTGTCACCTACAATCATTCATGCCATGGGTTTGTTTCCAATTCTCCTCTAGGTAAGTGGCATCTACCTCATGGGAATGTTATAAATGATCCTGATCCTCCAGGAGCTCTACTTGTAGTTTTATGTCATCTATCAGGCCTATGTGTTATATATTGGGCCTATGGCCAGTTTCTCCAGCCTGAACGGACATAAACTCTCAGTCTCACTCACTAGGGATTGGCTCTCTGCCATCTTTGGAAAACTGGAACCAGCTGCCCCTGTCCTGAAACCAGCTCTGCTCCCCAGAAATGGCTCAAAGCTGCCCTAGGTCTTTGTGACCTAGAGAGACTATGAGATTCAGTCAAATTTCAAAGGCATGCCTGGCTGGGAATCTTTAAGTGTTTCCTTCCTATCTCTTTAAACTATGCAGTTAAAATAAATCTCTGCTGGCACACCTTCTTCAGACTATCTATTGTTCAGCTAAAACCTAGCTTTTATGGCTACTTACTTCATTAAGTTATTATTTACCTTCTGACCAACAGATGGAAGGAGGTACAAATAAGAATCATATCTTGTCAAATCTCACTGTATATTAAAGTATTGAGTAATACATTTTAATTTACTTGAATTAACAGGAAGAATATAGAGAGCTACTGGAGATGACCACATCTGGTATAAAATATTACCTTATTTTAAGAATACTGCTAGAACTTTGGAGAGCTTTTAAAACTGGTTTTATGAGATGCCTTATTTTAGTTGAAGTTGCTCAGATTCTGTTCATACAGCCTTTAAATGCTAATATGCAATACACTAAGAGCAAGACAGCAATATTTATCTGAACATCTAACAGTATTTATACATTATTTCTGGTAATGCATTTAGCACATAAGTAAAATATTCCATTAAGATCTAGATTCACAACTTCAAAATGAAAAACTTATGTTTCATTAACTATAACTTTATCCAGAGCATTTCCTGGAATGCATTACCAGATCTAAATTCTTTTCACCTATAATATAGATTAATTATTTAAAATTTAATCAATTTATCCTCCGAGTCCAACAGACAGAGCTTTGCCAATGAGGCATCTGAGTACTGAAGGATAGATTTCTAATTCCATCCATATTAAAATGTTTGATATTCTGACTGCATTATAGGCTTTATAATAGATTCAGAGTGCCTTCCTAAATGTTACCTGATTCAGACTAGGGGTGATAGTGTAGTGATATTCATAGTTGTAGAATATATCCCTCTGAACAAGAGTTGTATTTAATATTTACTGGAGAGTAGCAATACATATTCCTTTCCAAGAAGATACTGAATTTTTTGTCAGGAAAATAGTACTTTTAAGAATTTATTGTAATGTTGCATTTATGATGCTTACAAATTTTTACTGGCTCTCTCTATATACGTGTATGTACATTTATATATACTGCAAATAATGATTTGAGCTATGCTATTAAAATTTTATCATCTAGCTGAAGAATTTTATGATTGACAGTAAGAACAAGAACTGGGAATGTTGCTTTTATGACATGATTTTCTGTGGCTGTCAAAAATATGTATCCATTCAATACAAGAGCATATTATGGACGTGTTCAGAAGTCATTTTTTATGTAGATAAGCTTTGACATTTTCAAGAAGGCAGAGCTCTTTTATCTCAGATAACCAGCATCTAAGATATTATGTCTAAGACATAAAATACAAGTAAACAAAGAAGTAGAATCAGAAACATTGATTAGTGCAAACAAAGGATAGGACTGTAATGGGGAGCTATCAGCCCGCTAAACAGAGCTCTTGGAGCTCATGAAAAATGAGGGAAGTTAACAGAAAGCAGAAACTAGGTCAGATTAGAGGGAAAGATGATAGGTGTAATAACTAAAGGAGACAAAATCAGGGAGTTCAAGGCACAAAAAAGAAAAAGCTAGCACAGAACACATAAGGTAACAAGAGAGTCAATATAAATGATAGAAGGAAATGCATGCAGTAATATAGACTGTAGAAAAATGTTATGTTACAGTCAGGCAGAGAGGGAAATTTACTGGGAAATGGCATCAGGGTGGCAAACAGCTATATGACATTCCTTGCATCAATGTTTTCAAAGAATGAATGACATTTGTAATCGGGTGACTGAAACAAGTTCTGTTAATGACAAAAAGATATTGCTTTAGCTTAGAATAAAGAAACCAGAGGGGTTAGCAAACACCTACAGAAGGCTGGAGATTTGAAAATCGCTTGATATAATAAACCTTATCCTATAGCTTGAAAAAGTGATCTAAGCAACAGTTCTTAGTGATTGCTCTGAAGAGCTCTTGGAATATGGTAAGATAGGAAATGATGGAAGAGAAACTAAATGAAACTTCTCTGGAACAAAGAGAAAAGCATGGTCTGCAAAAACTAAATTATAAATTAACCACTTAATTTCAGTTTCTCAGAAAAATTCTGGGAGCAAATGAGTACCAAGAAGCAACAAAGAGGATCAACAGTCAACAAGGATACCTTGGGGAAAAAAATGATACAAAAGAAATCTGATTTCACGTAATAATAGGGAAATAATGATATCAAAACCTCTATAAATGTAACTCTGTAAATCATTTGGCTAAATGATTCTTGACAAGACAGTGGGACAGAAGGAACAACCAGACCTAAACCAGGTACACAAGAAACTTTTGTGGGCTGATTGCCCATGAAACCTGACTATACCACATGAAATGTGTCTTTAAGGTGAACTTGACTAATTAGGATAGGAAAACTGCTCCTCTGGAAGTTAGGATACCCACCTCCACTTGAAGATCCTCACCCACTCAGCCTGTGCAATAAAATTAAAATAAACTGTGTCTTTAATTGAAGACAGAGGCATTTTACACCCTTCAAGATAAGGAACTACGAGCACTGGAAAAGGCTTGATGAAAGTGAATATGTTAATTACACTAACTTATAATGTGTAAATGAATGACTTCCAATGCTGGATGTGCTAGCTCTGCAGAGATACTCCATAGCACCCTTTTCTGTGCAGAACTGCTAATAAAAAAGATAACGCCTCGACTCTGTGTGTTATTGGCTTGCACACCAAGTAAATAATCCCACGAGTTTTGGGACAACAATAGGACTCATGAGTAGAGAAGAAGCAGCAGATATTCATTATCTAGATGTTAATTTTATATTGTTTCATAGGAGATTCTCATAAGCAAACTAGGGACCTGTGGTCTAGATGGCAATATAAGATACCGGCTATGAAACCTATAAATGAACCCACTTGTCAAAGAGAAGAACATATGGACTGAACTTCTACAAGTTTCATTGAATCTAGTGCTGGCTGTTGTAGCTAAACAAAACAAAATTGGAAGAGGATCGGTTACTGGAGTAGAACTGAAATGGATCTTGATAAACTGGAGAAATGGCCTAAAAATAATAAGATGTAATTCAGTAAAGGTGAACGTAAAGTTTTCTGCTTAGGTGTGATCAATCAGTAGCATAAATACAAGCTATAAAATGTCAGATTTGGTAGCAATGTTACAGAAAATTTTCTTCAGGTAAAATGGATTACAACGTGAATATGACTCAAACACTAACATTTTTGGAAAGGACATAAGTGAATAAACAGTACGTAAAAACAGTGTCCTAGATGTATCTTAGGATCGTTGTCCAATTTTGGATGTCTTAATTCAAGAAAGATGTTGATCAGTTGGACATAATCCAGAGTAGAATGATCAGAGGTTTAGAAAACATCAGAAACAACAAAAAAAAGGCTGAAACAGGGTTGTTTAGAATCTTGGGGAGATAAGGCTGAGGAGGTGAGTGACAATAGCTTTTAAAAGCATTAAAGACTGCTGCTAAGAGGAAAGGAACAATTTGTTCTTTATCATGTAAAGAACAAGAAATAGTGTACTTAAATGGCAGCAAGAAAGATTCAGTTTAGATGTCAGGAAAACCTTTCAACAATAAAGATAGCAGTGCACTAGAACAAATTGTCCCAGAGGCTGTGGAAATCATTGGAAGTCTTTGAGACCAGGTTAGACAAGCACAAGTAAAGATCACTTAAATTTGGTCTGGCCATGGAGAAAGGGGATGGAAAAGTATGATGTGCTGTTCTTTTCCAGGCATATTTTTTAATGTTTCTATGTACATGCCAGAAAAGAATACTGGTTGTCGGCCAAAATCATACAAGGTAGTGTCAAGTATACCTCTACCCTGTAATGCCAACAGCAGAGAGGAATGAGTGCTTGTTTAACTCGGCAAAACTCAGATTCAAGGCTGGGCTACTGATGAGTTTAGCAAGAAATGTCTGCCTGTCAAAGGCAACACTCCTGCTTCCTATCTGGGGATCTGGGAGCGGTGTCCCCACATCCCAGTCTCCTACTTTACTCCTATTGTAGTATTTCAGCGGTAAAATGAGATGAAAAGTCCAATGTACTCTTACTGTACTAAAATTCCTCCTTGTTATCAAGGTCAGTGTCTTTAAAAGACCATCCGGTGTTCAAAGCTGCTAAATAATGCATATTCTAGAAATTAATCCAAAAATCCCTAAATTCCTACGACTTAACTTCAAGAAAAAATGGTTTAATAAACAACTGCTAAGGAATAGATCACAATTCCTGAGTCCCTGCTGATGACTTGCCGTTAATGAAATATTCTTACTGCTAATGATATGCAGTTCATTCTATATTACTTGTGTCCACCATGAAGTACAGTAAGTCCTCCACAAAGATCATCTCCATAGTCATCCCAAATAACTCTTACAATATTTTCAAGGTTATAACTTTAGACATTATTGGAAACATAATGAGAATGTCTAAGTCCATGAACTAAAAGGTCGCTTGGAACCACGCTTTTCTCTTCAGATGGCACAAAGAGATTGTTTCCTATTTTCCTCATGCAAATTGTTGAAGAAAATCCAATGCTGACAGAGCTGTGATGTACATCCAGCTTTGGCTCTCCATCCTTGCTACCTAATATGTTATTAATACATTCATAAAACTTTAAATTTTTTCCTCAGACTCACCAGAATACCAATTTTTCTCCATTTCCTTTTCTCAGGATCCAAGATCAATCTTCACAGTTCAGGCCACAGCAATCTCCATCTTATCTCTTCAGCTTTCTCAAAACATATTACTGACCCAGATGTTTCTTTCAATATATTCTGAACAGTGATGTAATACACATAATTTCACTCCTCTGACATCAATTTTATGGTCTTTGTTTGTTTGATACCCCCTACTGATAGAATTATGCTGACTGCTCTGCATGGTTTTTGAAGGGGAGATCATAGCAAAGCTTCAAGTGCTGATTTATGTAATTCTCAGGCCCTTTCTCACCATACATGATCCTACTAGGGCAACTGCTGTTTTTTCAGAAGAAAAATAGTATATGCATTTTTTCATGAATGAAAGAAATCAGTGTTACAAAGTCTCTATTTAGGATGACATACTATTCATTTATCAAAAATATTTAGACAACAGTTGTTCAAGAAAATATTTATGAAACCTGACAATCTCATCAAATTTAGCATGAATAATAGTTACCTCTTAATTGCTTTTCCAAACATTCAACACTTATAGATGCTATAGAAGCTCAGCGCATGATCAGTACATGAAAACCTGAGGATGAAACATGGAAACAAGGTTATGTTCTTGAACAGCAACCAAAATGCATGTCATCTAAAATCCAACTTAAAGGTGGCCTGCAAATATCTAGCAAGTGAAAGAGATATCTGGAACCCAACTGTACTTAAAAGTAGTGTAAATCTAAAGGGTAACAACAATTTTAACTTAGCAACAATTGCCCAGCACAACCTGAAGTAAAAGAATGCAGCAGAAAAGCTTACAGGACCCACTGTAGGTGCCCACTCCTTTACTATAAACTGACTGGAAAGTGTTGATTGAGCTGAGGAATCCAGACCATCATCTCTCACAGACTTCAGGGATAGTTGCACTTAGTGGTCTCACTGGCTCTAATTAGTAATGGAAAGGAAATTATTATTTTTTTTTTTAACTCATTGCAAATCCAGACATAGCGTTGATCACAGGAGGATGCTAAACATTAAGATTTTTGGCTTAGTGTGCTCACAGAAATCTAAGGAATCCAGTTGGTACCAAGAATATCCCCGTGCCTTAAAGGAAATGCTCTCTAAAATAAGTATTTAGTAAACACTGGTCATAAAATCAGTTTAAAGTTCTGCCGTGTGTTAATATCTATAAAATATCTATCAAAATGTTAACAGATAGTTAATCTTTGCAAACACTCATGGATTAAGCAGTCCCATATAAAGATTCATTTTATGAGTAAGTAGGAAATACATTTATTGCAAAAATAAGTAAAAAACTCAAACTATTTTACCTTCAATTTGAAAATCTTTTAATTTAAAGCAAACAGGTAAATTAGTTTTCTTTTTCTTTATTTCTATATGTCTTTTCAGCAAAATTGGCTAAAAACACCCTTCACTAACTCTCCTAAGAAACTATCCTATTTAAGTAATTTTTGTTACCACTTAATTGCAATTGCAGTTGAGATGGAATATGTTTAAAAGCACAGAAAACCAGGAAGGCTTCAAGGCACAGAAGACTGTAGATGTATTTGATAACAAAAAGGGACCTTAAATTGGAACAAAAGTTCCTATATAACAGTTTGCCTCCTAATTCTCTTACACCAATGAAACATATCAGAGGAAAATCATTAAAGTCAGAAATGGGTACATTCTCAAGATTACTGCGTCCTCCTTGAGACAGTAGTTACCCATTCGACCTTACAGGAAACCAGTGCTTTAAACAGAGTCAATAAGTTGCTTTCTACACAGACAGGGGGACGAACTCTTTGAGTATTTTTGTAACAACTTTCTGCAAAATTATTAAAATGATTGAACTAAGCTTATCTGTTGCCACCAGGAAGTAGAGTCAAATATGGCCAAACCAGATGGAAGCAATTTTGTTTGTTTTCCCAGCAAGGTTACTTCATCTCTAAGATTTCTGAACTTGTTCAGCTAAAGATAAAAACCCACCTGGGATCATAGAATCATCCAGGTCAGAAGGGACCTTCAAAGGTCATCTAGTCCGACCTGCCTGCAGTTGCAGGGACACCCCCAATGAGACCAGGTTGCCCAGGACCTCATTGAGCCTCACCTTGAATATCTCCAGGGAAGGGGCCTCAACCACCTCCCTGGACAACCTGTTCCAGTGTTCCACCACCCTTAAAGAAACTTTTCCTAATATCCAACCTAAATCTACTCTTTTATAACTTAAATCATCCTATCACTTTGTGAACAGCCCCTCCCCAGCCTTGTAGGCTCCCTTTAGATACTGAAAGGCTGCGATTAGACCTCCCTGGAACCTCCTCTTCTCCAGGCTGAACAACCCCAGCTCCCTTCAACCTATCCTCGTAGCACAGGTGCTCCACCCCTCTGATAATCTTCGTGGCCCTCCTCTGGACCCTCTCCATCAGGTCCATATCCTTCCCACATTGAGGGCTCCAGACCTGCACACAGTACTCCAGGTGGGGTCTCACTAGAGCAAAGTGGCAGAATCACCTCTCTGGAGTTGCTGGTAACACTTCTTGTCCTTCCAGCAGGACAAGAGCCTGTGACCACAATACCTCCTCAAGTTGGAATAAGAAGGCATCATCAACAGGCTCCTCCTGATCAGGTGGCCTGTAGTAGACTTCCATCACAAGGTTCCCTTTGTTGTTCTGATCCCTAATTCCTACCCATAAGCTTTTCTCTGCTTCAAGTGCCAGGTTAAGGCATTCGCTGCAGCTCAAGACCTGCACCACCACATGTTTTTGCGGGAACTCAGTCTGAGTTCCTACATTCTTCCTTGCAG
>VZRU01021066.1:99227-170811 GCA_013398155.1 Pedionomus torquatus | reverse complement strand
ATCTTCGTGGCCCTCCTCTGGACCCTCTCCATCAGGTCCATATCCTTCCCACATTGAGGGCTCCAGACCTGCACACAGTACTCCAGGTGGGGTCTCACTAGAGCAAAGTGGCAGAATCACCTCTCTGGAGTTGCTGGTAACACTTCTTGTCCTTCCAGCAGGACAAGAGCCTGTGACCACAATACCTCCTCAAGTTGGAATAAGAAGGCATCATCAACAGGCTCCTCCTGATCAGGTGGCCTGTAGTAGACTTCCATCACAAGGTTCCCTTTGTTGTTCTGATCCCTAATTCCTACCCATAAGCTTTTCTCTGCTTCAAGTGCCAGGTTAAGGCATTCGCTGCAGCTCAAGACCTGCACCACCACATGTTTTTGCGGGAACTCAGTCTGAGTTCCTACATTCTTCCTTGCAGCATTCCCTGCGTGTACTGGGACAATGTTTTTGTCTGGGGCCAGGAGGGGACCAGCCTTTTCTGGAAGCTTTCCACCTGCTCTGTGAGCAAATGCCTGTGCACTGATACTCCCTTTGCAAGCTACCACTTTTGACCAGGTAGCAACCATGATGAAACACCTGCTGACAACTGACACCTTGCAACTCAAGGGTCAGGTGGGATGAGCACGTTGGTCCTCTGGCCAGTTAGCGGGATTAACCTTACCTTGTCCACAAGCACTTCTCCTCACTGGCTGCTCTGCAGACAGGGACCTTGTCCTCCAAGACTTATTACCTGGAGCCGGCTCCACCCACGCTGACTCACTGGTCCCACCCGCAGGCTGACAGCCCTCCTCACAAGCCTAGGGCTTTGCCCGGCTTCAGAAAGTTGCCAAAAAGGACTTTTCGTCCACCTTTTTCGTTCTAGATCCCTTCCCCAGCCCTGAAGCTGCTCTCCGTAGCAATGACAGCGTGGCACGTTGCAAGCTCCTTTAATCTTACGGTGGGATCCTACCATCCCATACTCTGTCACTTCTACTCTAAGTTTCAACTCTTGCAGGCCATTGGTATTGAAACCATCTCTTAAATATTATGTCTGAAAATCAGAATAATTAAATCCCATGGCTGGTAGTTGTATTACAGTGGGGTTTTATCCAATTTGAAGTTGCATCCTCTAAGTGTGTTCTCTAGCCAGTGGATTTTGTAAAGTGGGATTACAGTGCTGTGTGCAAGTATATTGGCAAGGAACTATCTAATGGGCTGATGAGACTGACAAAAGAACAGACTAACAGTGACAGAGTTTAACTTTTATACATGCTAGTAACTCAGATTTAAGTTACTAGATTTTGTTTTGTTTTATATTTACTGATTATAAAAGGAAACTTACTTCACACAATAAACTTCTTTTTCTCTTTCAGAGAACTCTTAAAAAATTACATACTTTGGTTGTGAATTCTAGCACTCTGTAAGACACAAAGAAAATAAATTTCTGAAATAAGAAAACAAATGTTCTTTTCAGGTTGCCATTTACCCTGTTTATTCAAAATAATCTGTTTATTTCATATTAACAAGTGAAATGAGCCAGATTTGTCAGAAGTAAGAAAGCTCATCAGCCAGGGAAAGAGCTGACAGGGAGTCTGAAAACCAGTCTTGATGACTAATTTATATCCCCCTCATTTACTGAATCTATGGAGTTGTCACTACAGCAAGAAAACACTTTTGAAAAGTGTGGAATAATCTACAATCAGAGTAGGTGCAGATGGACTACGTCGATAATTACATCTCTTGACAAATATTAAGACATATGGATACTGGTTGACCCTTGATTTTTGTTTTTATTTAAAAACATTTGAACAGAAAAGACAAATCTCCCTGTCTTGGTCATTAGGCAACCATCTAAACCAAACCAAATCAAACCAGGCTGTTGGTTCTTCCAAACATTTACCTCTGATTTGTGAGCAGAAGGGAAAATAGCTATGTTAAGTAATTACCTGGCACCCATTTCCCTTACTGAGAAGCAGTTTCACACCTGGCAAACAAATTACTCCCTTGAACAGTGCTTTAGCAAAGAGCCCCTGTTATGTCTCTTTTGGATGACAGATGGCATATTGAACATGTCAGGCTTGGACTCTGAACCTTCATGAAATCTCATCAAAACCTAGTGTCTGAGCAGCTTCAAGTCAGATGCCAGGAGTGACAAAAGGGCCAGCTAACCGCTTGTGGCTGCCCAACTGGCAAGCTGTCACTCCACTGTCAGAGAGTAATCAATTTGATAGGCCTTGTCACACAGGAAAAGAAGTGATTATGGAGAGAAAAACAACAAACAAAGCTAGGCTTAGAGCAAAATAATTGGTGCCTCTAAGTTTTAAAATTAGTGTCACATTTAGGCATCTTCCCGTATTACTTGGATCAGACTATGAGCAGAGCGCACCCACTTCATTCAGGCCTATGCTCACTACCTTTCTAGTGCAGTTTGCAGGGTTAGAAATTCTACTATCAGCTCAGATGTACTATTTGTTCATTCCTTTGAATGTCACAGTGACACCACAGGTATCTGATCCTCGTTGCCTTAAATAGTCAGCATGACCCCATGAAACAAACATGGAGAAAATATAGATGACAGCCCACCAAAACTACTTTCTCCTTGCCTCCACAGCACACAGACAAGGAGAGACAGAAGTTTGGTCCCACCAGTTGAGAAACTGAAGATACTGGAAGAAAGAGTGTTTATTCCCTCCTTGCTGCTAAGGAAACACACTGAGGAGTTATTAAAAGCTCTGAGTTGGCAGATGTATCTGTGGACAACCAAAAATTATGCTTTTTTTTCTTACCAAGTTACTTGAGGTAGGGTATTAAAGAAGCAGCCACTGCCCGAGCATTCACACACCTTTCAAGGAGTTGCACACCCACTGCCTGAGTCTTTAACTGCTAGGGCCAAGGTCCCCTCACAGTGAGCCGATGGGTCCCCCTTTCAACTCCTTATACACACACTCACACTCAGGTGCACTTCCTCCTTCTTTGGGCTCAATCCTAAATTTCCTGCAGCAGAATCTGCAGGAAAATGGGCATCGGATTTCATAAAAATAAATAATTTAATTGAAAGGTACAGCAACAGGGCCAGATCAAGCTGGTTGCCTCTAGAGAGGGTCCTTGAACAAAGAAATCCCTGGGCAATTATATCCTTGTAATCTATACACTTGTCCTCATGCGCTCTTCATGTGTCTTTTAGTCCAATGGTGATTTTTTGGTCTGTGGTCTTCTTACAGGTTGTTGACTGCTCTTATCTTCTTGATTTGCAATCTCTGCTGACAGTTGTAGGCTCCCTATCTTCTGGTTTATGCTTCTTGCGCATCTGTGCTCAGTGGCAAAACACGAGAAACTGAAAGATCCCAGACTTAGAGAAAAACACTACCGAAACATCAGTGTGTTATTAACATACTCCCCTTGCTAAAAGACAAAACACAGCCCTGTACCAGCTGCTAGGAATTATTGCAGCCTAAATCTTTCAGCAAATCTAATTCATGTTAAGTAATGTTAGGCAAATGTTATAAATTACACCCTGTTATAACCCTAAGTAATTTATTCTAATTAAAAATTACTTGTTTAAGCTAAACAACTAATATCTCTTAACAAAGGGAAGAGAAAACCTGGGGAGTCCTCATTCCTGGAGGACAAAATGTTGATCCAAACAATGAAGACCAAAATGAATGTTGTTTAGCAACATCTGCTAAGCAGGTAGTGTATGCTACTGGAAAAATTGTTAGAAAATAACAGATGTTTCAGTACCACTCACAGTTGAAATCAGTGTTTGAAAAACAGCTAATAAGAAAGTGAAACACCAGAAAGTTATTTGGGTGGGGAAACTGTTAGATGCAGCTGACTTAGATGCACCTGGTATGAAGGCACCATATGATCCTGTGTCATAAATGGATTGCGTTTGCCATAACCAAAATTGTTTCACTTCTCAGCTTCACTACAAGTTCTGTTAGGATACTCAAAGACGTTATTAGTGACGTATGCAGTTTTTCAGAAGGAAAATATGATATTGAAAAATAAGTGTAAGTTATGGGAATGATGAAAGTAGGTGGATTTCTGCTCAGTAATTAAGCGCTGAAAAGAATTAAAGTGCTATAAAAGCAAATATCATATTAAAATGTTAGTCTTTGCTAGCTAGGAGGAAAATATATTCAAATGTGTATACTGTCTACATAATAAACTCTAGTGGACTTCATTAAGACAGGTATCTTCCATAAATAAACCACTAAATTTTCCTGTGATTCCAACTACACATTTTCAGTATTTATGAAGCTCTGAAGTAGAATTAAAGTAGACTATTCTTGCTGAACGTATAAATAATAGATTCTGAGAAAAACCTATTACTACTGTGTTAATCATATTCAAAACCACTGGTTGCATTAGAGCTAATTCAGAAATGCATTTAATATATAACACTTAGGAAACTATCTCTCATGTTCTTGCCATAAGCCTTTGTGTTGACAAGGAAATGCAAATATCATCCTTAATAATATTACATGTGGATGCCAGGGTTTTTTTAAATTTATTTAATTTAATGATTAAACACCTTTTTTCCCCACACTAGTCAAGTGTTTTCTAGTCATATGTTTCCTAGCAGAGCTGGTAATAGTAAGGTACCCTCAGCAAGATTGCCTGCCAAGCTGTGTGGAGCAATCAATATGCCAAAGGGAAGGAATGCCATCCAGAGAAACCTGGACAGGCTTGAGAGGTGGACCCATGCAAACCTTATGATGTTCAAGCAGGCCGAGTGCAAGTTCCTGCAAGCTCAAGTGCAAATATAGGTTTGACAAAGAAAGGATTGAGGGCAGCCCTGAGCAGAAGGACTTGGGGTGTTGATGGATGAGAAGCTCAACATGAGCTGACAATGTCCTTTCACAGCCCAGGAAGCCAACTGCATCCTGGCCTGCATCAAAAGAAGTGTGGCCAGCAGGTCAAGGGAGGTGATTTTGCCCCTAAGCTCTTCTGAGATCCCACTCTGGAGTAATGTAACCAGCTCTGGGGTCCACAACACAAAAAGAACATGGAGTGAGTCTAGATGAGGGCCATGAAGATAATCAGAGGGCTGTAGAATGTCTCCTATGAATACAGGCTGAGATTGTTTTTTTCAGCCTGGAGAAGAGAAGGCTCCAGGTAAACCTTATAGGAGCCTCCCAGAACTTAAAGGGGGCCTACAGGAAAGATGGGGAAGGACTCTTTACCAGGGTGTGTAGCCTGGAGAGATAAAAGTTTTAAACTGAAAGAGGGTGGATTTAGATTAGAAATTAGGAAGACATTCTTTACTGGAAGGGTGGTGAGATGCTGGAAAAGGTTAACCATAGAAGTTGTGGGTGCCCCGTCCCTGTAAGTATTCAAGGCTAGCTTGGCTGAGGCTTTGAACAACCTAGTCTAGAGGTGTTCCTGCCCATGGCAAGGGGGTGTGGGGGGGGATGGAATTAGATGATCTTCAGTGTCCCTTCCAGATTCTAAGAAGTTTTTGTAAGATCAATAGATCTGCATCTTTTAAACCAGCCAGGTTTTCAGGATGCCTTTCAAATACAGCTAAATAGAATTGCATTATATAAACACACCAAGTATGAGGGGGAAAAATGTGTTTCTATTGATATCAGGTGAAAATAAATTGTTTAGTCTGAAATTTTGTGAGCTACAGGGATTACTTAGGCTGGAAGTACTATACAGAAGCCTTTTTAGCATCCATGATTTTAACCTGCAATTTTTCTGTGCAATCAGTTGCTCATACAATGTAACTTTTGATGGAGACAGCCAAATGTTTTATTTCATCTCTGAACTGATGGTTTGTCTCTGATTTGATGGATGCCTCTGATTTGATTCAAGGAAATCAGAGAAAGGAAAGGAGGCTGAATGGTTTGTGATTGTATATCAGTTTTAACAAAAACAACTTTTTATAAAACTCTCTAATTGCAGTGAGATTGTTGCTATTTGAAGCACCCCTAGGAGATACTAGAATGTAGGCCACCACTCTACTGTCCAAACTTTAAACTGGATTTTGAAGAGTTGTAGAGCATGCAGTAAAGAACCACAAAGGACATTTCAAAGAAGATACCATCTGGTTCATTAACAAAGAGCTCCCAGGGAAGGGACTTACAGGTATGGTAAGCAGCATATAAGTGTTTATAAAGTGAGGCATAAATATTCATAAGAAAAGCCAAGGGCTTTTTAAAACAGTAAACCCAATTAAGAACAAAAGGCAGATAAATAGTTCTCAATCCAGCACATATTGTCATAAAGGGATACAGAGTAGACATGCTTATTTCCATGAGCTCTGGTGACAGAATTATCTAGCCATCAAAAACAGTGATTTGGGGATTTTTTAGACAGGAAGCTCTTGGTTTTGACAGCAGGAACTATTTTAAATGGATGGCCTAGAAAGTCAGTGATCTCTGTTTCAGTTTTATACACATATAGGGTGACAGAAAGAGTAAAATATGCGTAAAAAAGTCAAGAATATGACAGTTTGAGAACTGATCCTTTTTTTATTCTACAAAATGTTTTCAAATTCTTCCACATCAATTCAGCCACTCAAGTTGAATACCTATTGATGGTCACAGATATTTTACTATAAGGTAAAAAATGAATTTTAACTTCTCCTAACTGCTTTCCTGAGTTTTGGAGCTATCTTTGTTTCATCACCTTTGGTGTTCTTTTGCTCTGCTCCATACCATAATATCTGAAGTTTAAGCTTAATTTTTTTCTTGCATTAAAGTTCAGTAACATTTGGCAACCTAATTCTAGTTTTCTTTGCATAGTTTTGCCTGAAGTAATAATGGCTAAAATACGTGAAATCTTGAGTCTTACTCTCTAAGTCTGTTTCCTTTTTTTTTCTCTAAGTCTTACTAAAGTGGAACTACTCTTCTAATGGCCTCTTTATTTCAAATAGCCTTTATGTATTTTTCTCTTTTTCTGTTTGATTTTAATAGTAATGTTTCCTCCACATTTATGTCTCTCTATAGGACACATCTATTTCTAGTAATATGAATGGCTAGTCATATGATTTCTGTGCTCCAAGACCCTCGATTTTACTATACTTCTCTCAATCTTTTTAATAGCATAATCCACTTGAATATATAACAAGTTTATGTACTTTTAAAAAAGATTTATGTTCCAGCATAAATGTACATCCCCATGCACCCTAATTTTTATTACTCTAGTTTCTCTTGTGTTTTTTGCCTTGCTTTCTTGTCTCCATCTCTCCAATTAAAACTGTCTGTGGTTTGTTTCAGGAAAGACTTATAAGGATGATTGAGGGAAAACTCTTCATTTAGCCATTAGATTTATTACATGATTCCAGCAGTCATTAAGAAAGAACGATTTACTATGTTTTTTTACAGGTTGGTCAAAATGAACATAATAAAAAATTATCATCAAAACTTGTTTCCTGGTTTAGAAGACACTTAGCATTGAAACAAGTGGAAATATATTTCAGCCCAAGAATGTTTAAACACCACGCTAACCACAAAGAGAGTCTTGATTCTGTAAGTATCATTTGTGCCTACCACTGTACCTTGTGATGTCAAGTTGAAGGGTAGCCTCAGTTGTAGTAACCGTGAAATTATAGAATTCAATTTTCTTATGGCAGTGAGGAGGGTGTGCAGCAACCTCACTACCCTGGATTTCAGGAGAGCAGACTTTGGACTCCTGAAAGATCTGATTGGCAGGGTAGTGTGGGAAAAAGAGCTGGAGGGGAGAGGGGCCCATGACAGCTGGTTAGTGTTCAAGGATCACCTCACCCAAGCTCAGGAGAGGTACATCCCAAAAAAGAAGTTGGGCAAAATAGCCAGAAGGCCTGTGTGGATGAATAAGGAAGTGTTAGAAAGGCTCAAAATCAAGAATCAGGGCTATAGAGGGCAGAAACAAGGATAGATGAACTGGGAGGAGTATAGAGAAACTGTCCAAGTGGCCAGAAACCACATCAGGTGGGCGAAAGCCCAGAGAGAACTAAATCTGGCCAAGGACATCAAAGGTAATAGGAAAAATTTCTATAGATATGTCAGGCTGTGGGCCCTCTCTGGAAGGAAACAGGAGACCTGGCCACCCAGGATATGGACAAGGCTGAGATACTGAATGACTTTTTCGCCTCAGTCTTCACTGGTAAGGGCTCTAGCTGCATTGATCAAGTCATAGAAGGCAAAACCAGGGGCTCTGAGAATGGAGAACTGCCCAAAGTAGGAGAAGATCAGGTCCAGAGGAACCTGAGGAACCTGAAGATACATAAGTCCATGGGACCTGATATAATCCATCCATGGGTCCTGAGGGAGCTGGTGGACCAAATTGCCAAGATGCTTTCCATCATATTTCAGAAATCGTGGCAATCTGGGGAAATTCCTGCCAATTGGAAAAAGGGGAACATAACCCTGATATTCAAAAAAGGGAAAAAAGACCACCCAGGAAACTACAGGCCAGTCAGTCTCACGTCTGTGCCTAGCAAGGTCATGGAGCAGATCCACCTGGAATCTCTGCTAAGGCACATGGAAAATAAGGAGGTGATTGGAGACAGACAACATGGCCTCACCAAGGGCAAATCCTGCCTGACAAATCTGATGTCCTTCTATGATACTGCCACAAACTTGGTGGATAAAGGCAGGGTAACAGATGTCATCTTCATGAACTTAGGCAAAGCATTTGACACTGTCCCTCATGACATCCTGGTCTCCAAATTGGGAAGTCATGGGTTTGATAGATGGACCACTCAGTGGATAAGAGACTGGCTGAGTGGCCACACTCAAAGGGTTGTGGTCAACAGCTAAATGTCCAAGTGGTGGACAGTGATGAGTGGTGTCCCATCAGGGTCAGTGTTGGGACCAATACTATTTAACATCTTTGTCAGAGACATGGACAGTGGGATTGAATGTACCCTCAGCAAGTTGGCTGATGATACCAAGCTGACACACTGGAGGGAAGGGATGCCATCCAGAGGGACCTGGACAGGCTTGAGAGGTGGGCTAATGCAAATAGCATGAAGTTCAGCCCACCCAAGTGCAGAGTCCTGCACCTGGGATGTGACAATCCCAGGCACAAATACAGGTTGGGCAGGGAATGGCTGGACAGCAACCCTGAGGAGAAGGACTTGGGAGTTCTCAGGGAATTGAAGTTCAACATGAGCCAGCAGTGCGTGCTGGCAGCCCAGAAAGCCAACTGTATCCTGGGCTGCATCAAAAGAAGAGAGACCAGCAGTTCATGGGTGGTGATTCTGCCCCTCTACTCCCCACCCAGAGTACTGTGTCCAGCTCTGGAGTCCTCGACACAGAAAGGACATAGAACTGTTAGAACGGGTCCAGCGGAGGGCCACGAAGGTGATGAGAGGGATGGAGCACCTCTCCGATGAAGACAGAGTGAGAGAGCTGGGGCTGTTCAGCTTGGAGAAGAGTAGGCTCCGGGGAGACCTTCTAGCAGCCTTCAGTATCTGAAGGGTGCCTACAGGAGAGCAGGAGAGGGACTCTTTGTCAGGAAGTGTAATGATAGGACAAGGAGTAATGGTTTTAAATTGGAAGAGGGGAGATTTAGATTGGATATTAGGAAGAAATTCTTTCCTGTGAGGGTGGTGAGGCACTGGAACAGGTTGCCAGAGAAGTTGTGGATGCCTCATCCTTGGAAGTATTAAGGCCAAGCTTGATGGGGCTTTGAGCAACCTGCTCAAGTGGGAGGTGCCCATGCCCATGGCAGGGGGGTTGGAACTCAATGATCTTTGAGGTCCCTTCTGACTCTAGCCATTCTATGGTTCTATGATTCCTGAATGTCCATGCATCCTCGTAAACATTCAGACTCACTCATGCATCTTTGGAGAAAGGCAAAACAAGACACAGCTGCTAAAAGTCAGAGAAGCCAAATGAAATTAAAAGTCTAACCCACATGAGTGTTTAAACACTGGAATTAATATGAAAGATGTTGACAGGCTCTTTTTATCAGCTGCTTTTTAAATATGTGTAATTGGTATCACCACAAGAGAACAATATTAATTTGTAGAGGAGGTAATATTAAAGAAAGCAGATGAGATCAGAATTGAATTTGTGAAGACTGTTTTATTTGTGAGGATCAATGCATTCCTGTTGAAGCATGAAGTACCCACACCCAAGGAGTTATGGTGCGTCACTAATCCATTTAGGTGGCATGTGGGCTAAATATGTCAAGAAATTCTAACCTAAATCACAAGAAGTTCTCGCCAACTTAAAATGCATGAATCAGCTGTAGATGTAAGCAATGTACCCTCATCTCTATCCCTCAGAGTGCTGAGTGCTTTCTCCAATACAAAAAAAGGGACAAAACCCCTTCTGTACCTTCCCTGTATTCCTCCAGAACCAGAGCCCTCCCAGGCTGCAGTGTGACATAAAATGAATTGTTGGAGGACAGGCCGCAATGAGTCTTCCATTACTCTGTGCAATGGAAACAACAACCCATGTGTCCCTCCAAAAAGATGGGGCCAGTATTATTTACACTTGGAGCAAGTATGTAATATTGTAGAATTATTATCAGAGGCACAAGTGAGATACTCATATGGGGTACCACAGCAACTTTTCCAGACAGTTAAAAATAATTATTGTGACTCTTTATTAAGAGAACTAAATTATTTTTTTTCTTTTTTTTTTTTACATTATCATAAGAAGTTTTGGTGGTAATCAATTGCTTTAATGCACAAAATTCACTATCACTACAAAGTTACCATCTGTTGAGATACTTCTTAAAAGTATTTTGTCACAAATTATAAATCCCTGATAAGCTTACTAATATTAAATGTTATTGTGAAATGTATTTGCTTTCTAGAGGATATCTGTAGGAAACAATCTCTCAATGAAAACAAAATTTCAGATTAAGCTGTAGTATTTTGTCCTTTCCTGATCAATAGTTAAGTGTGGGTTGTATTGTCTTACTGTTGTCTTTTGTGCGTGCAAGAAAAATAGGAGTTAGGAAGAAACAGGAAAAAAACCTATTATTTGTTCAAAGAGACTAAATTAGAAACTAAATCAAACCTTATTAATCTCATTTGGGAAATTCCCACTGGGTTTAGTCATTTTTGTATCCAGTCCTTAAATTAGGTAATTAATATTTTGAATCACACTGATTCTAAGTACCACACAATTTATGTTTAGGTATTCTTCTAACTTCCAGAGCATTAGGGAAAACTGCCGCCAGCAGGAGTGACTGCAGTTCATCTGAGACAGTTTGCTGTTTTACTGCCAAAGCACAAATCTTGTTTCATTTGTCTGTCTGCAAACAGGTTGCCTCCAGGTAATTAAATGGAAGAGCAGCTGAAGGCAAAGTGATCAGACCTTTCATTTCCTTAAAGAATCAGAACATCTTAACCAAGTGGGTTACAGTTTCTGTCTTCTGGTATTATAGGGAATATTGCCAGTTTATCCTGATACTCAGTATAGCTCAGATTCTCAGTAATAAATGTAACAGAGGAAATATATTATGAGTCTCTAATGCTGTAGGTGCCTCTAGCCAAGGGGGGAGGTTTCATTTCATGAAGTTTCAAGAGGTTCGGGCTTTCATACTTTCCCCAAAACATCTGGCTTTAGCAATTCTCAATGAAAAGCCAAGCAAAGCTATTAGCAATGTTTAGTGGCTATGAAGTCAGTCTTATAGTGTCAGTGACACATTTAGAAGTGTTTGAAATGAAAAAAGATCCAGAAGGGTAATACTTGCTATCTGTGCAAACTCGATCTCTCCTCATGCCTTTCTTTGAATGCTTATCTCTAGGGTTCACACCCTAGGCCTAGCTACACAGTGCCTTCACTCAACAATATCTCTGGAAGAGGACTGTGATAATGGAAATGCTGGCCTTCACCACAGAAAATTATACAAATTGGTGATTAGTTTGTTCAGGACAATAAGAAAATCTTACTCTTAGACTACTGCTCTGGATTCTTAGTATCACTTATTGGTTAGGCCTGCCGTTAGGTCCTGCCTAAAATAAGTGTCAGTGCAGATGTAATAGATTTTAATGGCATCTATTTGTCTTGTTCTTTTGAAATGGAGTCTCTGGATTTTTGCTATTGCTGCATATATTTACTGGAAAATGTTTTCCCTTATAACCATGACCAGAAAACACATCCCATGAAAGAAATCAGGGATTCACTGATTTAACTGCAGAGCCTACAGTAGTCATCCTGTGGGATGGATTTTCCTTCCCTTTCCTTCCCTTCTATGCTTTGGGCCACAGACAAGAGAGTTCAGTTTCAGGTGTATTTTGTCTTTTTTTCCAAGTTCTTCATGGACTTGGATAGTCTGCTGCAACAACTGCTTTTCGAAACAGTTGAAATGTCAGACAATAAACTGAGACTCATCAGCATAAAAGGCATAACCTAGGATGTCTTCTCCACAAAAAATCTCTCAGCATCCTGACTGCTGAATGAACTGAATCTGTTCTTGAGCTTTAAATATAAGACAGATAAAAAAGGACTAATCTACAGTTCTAGCAACTTACAGATGAGAGAAAAGACAAGAGAACAAATTTGGCTTTTAAACTCCAGACACAGTAAGATGCCCATCTATCATGCCCTTACATGTTTATACCAATGAGTCCTGATCTTTGAAGATATCAGAAGACCAGGATCCCAGTCCATTAGCAACTGTATCTCTGTTATTACCTATTTCAGACCATGAAGCAAACCTGATGTTATCTGAATCTATTTTATTCTCTGGCCTCCCACATCTTGTCATCTTTTAATGGCTTTTGTTTCTTCACTGATGTCTTTGTTTATACTCGCAGCCACATCCTGGTAAGTTTATTACCAATTCAAGGTTGAGGCTGATTTTCTGTCTCTAGAGAAGTAAGACTTTTAAATGTAATTAGCATTCAAATAGGCCAATTATTTTATAATTGTGTATGCAGTAAGATTTTTCCAACATTCAAATTGAACTAACTGCTTCAGTTCTCAGCTATAAGGCAAAAAGATTAGTGGCAGTTGTACCATGAATATAAAAATTAAATCATCATTAGTACAGCTGAATCAATTAAGTGTGCCATTGTGACAACTTTAGCATGCATATATTATGCAAATACATAAAGCATAACCTTTCTTTACTGCTTAGAATTTACTAAAATAAAAATATTCTGCTCTGGTGAGACTAAAATAGGGAACAAATTCAGAGCATTGTGAATTGCTAATTAGCTAATACTTTCTTCTCTAACTTCTTTAATATTTAAACTAATTGATTGCATATATAAGAAGGGGGAGGTGTCTAAGAGGATCCACTTATGTAAGTTACATTCAAATCCTTTCTTTTCACAGACTTTGAAATGTGTTTGGCATGCAATATTCTTGGTCCACAGTTAACTCTGGAAAACAACCCAAGAAACATTTCTCTTACTCAAAGTTTTGCAGCACCATCATATTTATGCTTTTGCTGTACCATATTGCCATTATAGCCCTTGCTTACAAATCATATATTTTCATTCTCACTGTTCTCTCAGGTATATTTTTTTCAACTCATCCATATTAGGACTCTACTGTTTCACAAGAAATGTTAAAGCAATTTGAAATATTTTTTCGTAATATCTAAGGAATAATTCTAAAGTCTGAAAAAACTTCCTATTCCTTTAGGACTCAGGATTTTATATATTCCTCTATTCCAGATTAATGCCTTTTCTTTAAAACTAAAATCAAAGTGTGAGATACTGAAGTCTTATAAGTTGTTGCTTTCACAAAGCCTAACTTCTTTGTTGAAGAATTTCATTAATATCATGAAGTTGTCATTATTGAGCAAAGATTTGATTTCTCTTTTTTTTTTTTTCTTTCCTACTGGGCATAATTCTTCCAAACAAAAAATCAATTAAGCTGAACCTTCCATGCATATTATTTATAAATTTTAAGTTTGAATAATGGTAAATGCCAAAGCTTCTTAGTGAGAAAACATCAAACCAGCGTGCACAAAGCCATGACTACAGCCCTCCTGTAGCACTTCTGTGAAGTATCTCTTACTGCAATCAGTCCATGTTATAGGAATGAGGTAAGGCTATTCACAAATGCTAACTAGCTGAATCAAGACAAAGTTTGAAGGCTTCTGTGCAGTCTCTGGAGAGAGACGTCATCCTCCCGAGGTAATTCAGTGCAGCTAGCCTAGGCTTCTGTTCTGATAGACCTCCCAGGAAAGCCATCTGGTTTTCCCTATGATATTAGAAGACAGCTATCAATACTAGCTGTTCTAAGGAAAAATAAATTAATGTGAACGACTCCTTTGATGGTTATCATTAACAAGAGACTTTATGTTAACTGTTAATATTTGCAAACTGTAATTCTACAAAATAATCTCAGAAGCACAAAAGCATTGTAAAGAATAATCTGATGAGGGTTTTTGTATTGGGGGGTGTGTGTGTTGCTTTTCTTTGTGTTTCTTCTCCCCAGGAAAATGAAAGCAAGCTATCAAAAGCAAACTGATGCAAATTTCAGTTAAGAAATCAGTTACATCTCTGTACTTACATGTTTAGTCATTAAAATAAGTGCATAAAAGGAAAACTGTGAAGCTTAGATTTAAGAAAGGCTACTACTCTGAATATTTACCTTTTTATATTTAGATATGCATGCATGCATTATAGGAGATTTAGTAGAAAAAATTGTACATACGCTTGCACACATTTGGGAAAATATTACTCAGTGAAGTGCTTCTTTATCAAAGAGATTGATGTATTTATTTTGTGCAAGCCATCGCCCATTTAAAGCTTCAGTGATTTCCTGTACCATTCGTTATTCCACTTGCTTAATAAAATACTATGTAATATTCATGGCTCATAAAACATTTCTCAAAGGTTAACCACAAATCTATTAGTATTTTCTTTCCAATTCCCATGTAACTCTGGTTCAGTCAACTTGTTTTGAAGACACGATTTTTAATGCACTGTAACTCTTATCTTTACTATGTTGACATCAGTTGGGACTTCTGGTTTGCCCGAATGTCTTAATTTATTCTCTTGCATAAGTTTGACCATTGATTTATAAGTTAGAGTGCATTCTTCGTAAAGGGGAAGATCATACATGAAAATTCTTAGCAGACCACATCCACATCTTAAGTACATTTTCCCCAGTATACGTCAAGAATAAAATATTTTAAATTTTGTGAATGGATAAAACTTTTTTGAAGTTGAACCAGTGTAAATAAAAGCAGAATTCAACACACTATATTTTCCAGATATAGAAATATAATGCTAAATTCAGAGCTTTCTTTTTATTTTCCTTTAAGTCTAGACTAACAGACTTGAGTTTCCTTTTTCCTCAAGGAACCAAAAGGACAGCAGATACCATCATGGTCTTCAGAAATAAACACTTATGCTGGGACATGCAAGTTGAGATGAATCAAACTAATCGCTACATGAGCATTGTGTTGCTGAATATGTAGCACATGTTACAACAGAATTTCCATGAACACAAAATGTAGAAAACTGAGCACTTGAATTCTCTATGATTCTATGATTCTAATACGCATTTTTAAAGGAACTCAATCAAGGGTAATTCAGCCATGAAAGAGACTGCTTTAATGAAATAGAATCATAGAATCATAGAATGGTTAGAGTTGGAAGAGCCCTTGAAGATCATCAAGTTCCAACTACCCTGCCATGGGCAGGGACACCTCCCCCTAGAGCAGGTTGCTCAAAGCCCCATTCAGCCTGGCCTTAAGTACTTCCAGGGACGAGGCATCCACAACTTCTCTGGGCAACCTGTTCCAGTGCCTCACCACCCTCACAGGAAAGAATTGCTTCCTACTATCTGATCTAAATCTCCCCTCTTCCAGTTTGAAACCATTACCCCTTTTCCTATCACTACACTTCCTGACAAAGAGTCCCTCTCCTGCTCTCCTGTAATACCTTTGTTTCTGTAATACCTATGTTATTCTTATCTAAACTGTTCTAATCCCTGAAAAACAGATAGGAAGTGAATACATCAATCTGTTAAAATAATAGTTTGCAGCACTAATAATATATTTGCATTACCCTTTCTAATTAAAATAAGAAATAATTATTAGACGTAGCAACGGGAATCTAGGTTGTTTTGAAACATGAACAGTATGGCAAATGAGGAATAAAGGGGCCATTCTTGGAAGTGTTCTCAATTGTTTTTCATAGAATCATAGAATGGCTAGAGTCGGAAGGGACCTTAAAGATCATCGAGTTCCAACCCCCCTGCCATGGGCAGGGGCACCTCCCACTAGACCAAGTTGCTTAAAGACCCATCCAGCCTACAAACCTGATTCCACTCACTCTTTTCTATTACACTTTTGCCTGCCACTTTTGGCTTCAGCCTGCCCAGGGTTGCATGCAGGGGCTCCTATACCCTTGCTGCTTTTCTCCCTATTGCCGCTTCCCTTCCTATCGCTCCTCAGCCTTTCAACTTCCTCTTTAAGCTCTGTGACCATGCTGAGCAGGTTGTTGACCTGCTCACATCTGACACAGCAGGTCTCACAGCTACCCTCTGTTACTAGTAAAAGGTCCTGGCACTCACTGCAGCCTGTCACCTGGAGACAGGACTTGTTGGAGAACTTAATGGTTGCAGCTTCGGCTGGTTTGCTGAAATAATTATTTAGTTATTAGCATCTGTGCAATTCCTTCTCAATTTTCTTCCTGTTTAGAAGGACTTGATCTTCTATCTGTCCTGTATATTTAAAAGTTAACTGCATAGGCTTTTGTTGCCATGGACTGCAGAAACTGTGCTTCAGAAATGCCAAATATTGACACCATAAATGCGCTGTGATCATTACAGTCTAGTGAAAAATGTATTATAAATTGATATGAAAGAGTTTCCCCTAGGTTTAAGTGACCTCAGTACAGCTGATTGATAGTTTCAAGAAAAAGCCTGAGAAAGAGTCCATTATAATTTGGAGATAAAGTAGCTATGAATGATTAAACTGTATATCTTCTAATGCTAACACAGACAAAGAAAAATATTTTATTTTAAATAAACAAATACAGGCATTTGAAATACAGAAAAACGCTAGAGGTCTCACTGCAGAAGTTAGGTTTCTGGGTTATTCCTGGGCTGAGATGTTGTCCTGCACACTACAAAGATATACTTTCAAGGAAAAAAAATAAATCTTTCATCTTTAGAAGGAAGAACTTAAAAAAAATAATAACAAATTCCGTTTATTGCTGTCTGACTCTGGATCTGAGAGTCAAACTGTGCTTTGTCCTGCTCTATTGCTATGTCCTGAAATGAGACACTCTATAGCAGGGACAGTCTGAGCTCACACACAATGCATGCCTCCATTAGCTAAAGCTCTCTTTTAAAATCCACATAGCCTAAATAAAATTGAAACTTCTGCAACTCTCAGTATGCTACATTTCTTCCTTGGAAAGTGGCAAGCAGAGGATGCCAATGAAATTGCCCATTTTCATCAGCATAATTAAAGTACCCAGCTTAACTATCCACTGCTTTAAACTTGATGAAGCTCATAGTCCTTTTAGTAATCAAATCAAGACTGAAGAATGTAAATGTTACATTGCCATTTAACAGATGGTTATATAGACTGAAAGAATTAAATACTAGTTTTCAGATATTTGCTACTTATATTTTTGATCTCAGTAAGGACTTAACTATGACACCTGGAATTACCTGATTTTGAAACAATTTGTGGAAAAGCAAAAATTTTAATTTTTTTCAGACAGAATTTACTCTAAACCTGACATATAGAATGGAAAAATTTCAGTCAAAAAGGAATTACATTTAGAAACTTATGAGCAATTTTAAAAGTAGAATTAAGGCAAGAGTTCCCTCTAAATTACAACATACATTATCTGATGCAGTACCATGTACTTACTTTTAGCTTCTATTAAAATTATAATTACTTAAATCTCTGGAAAGTGATGGCTCTACTGATGGATGATGTGTTGTGAAGATATCTACCATCTTTTTTAAGTGCTATGGATATTATTATGGTATGTTGATATGGGTGAAAATAATCTGTTTGAGGAACTACTTCCACATATTTCATGTCCTGCCTATTTCAATGTGTTCTTCTAGTAAATGTATCACCCATTTCCAGTTAGTCTTGCCTCTGAACTTGATCTAATCTGCTTTCTGGAAATTATAAGCAATAAAACCAGTAAAAATGTTAAATTTTTTAAAAAGTTTTGAGCATATAGTATAAATATTCACAAATTTGAATTTGATAGCCAATAAGAAACCATGTTTTGCTAATTGTTTTCAATGGAAAGCTTTTTATATATTTTTTTTTTATGAGCAGAATTGATCTTTCATATGGGTTTTTATTTAGTGAAAGAACATCTCTCTCTGTTCCCCTAGCATAGAAACTACCTTTATGATTTGTGTCATGCAGTTCAGCATCTTGCCTCAAAGAAACTGGGCAAGTTTTAGAGATGGGTGAAACAAAGTAAAGTCCTAAAGCTAGGAGTCCCCAGCAGCACAGAACACAGAGCTGAGCAGAAGGAACACTGTGCTGGGACAGAAACCCCCAGGTGGAGAGCTACAGTAGATGTATGGATATCCAAGAAGCAGCTGAATGGAAGGATAACCAGAAGGTAGCCCAGGCTGCTTCAGCTAAACACCCAGCTCCACTTCATCTTTGATGTGAGCATGCAGAGGGTAAGTCAAGCTGGACTTGTGCTGTCCAGATATTTCAGAAGTTGCAGGGGCAGTCAAAGTATGTGGTCACTTACTCACTCATGCTACGGATAGCAAACTACCAAACTATCACTGCCAGGCTGGGATTCAGTTTACAGTGCTAGAAGACTGCGGTAGTCTGTGTGATCGCTCCTGACTGATACGCTGCAAGGGAGGACAGACAGAAAAGCCTGAAAGAAAGGGAGCCTTTCTCTTACAGTGTAAGAGGCAGACTTTTGCAAAGCTGGAGTCTCACAAAAGTTTTATGGCACTCTTTCCACCAGTGTTCTTGGGTTTTGGTGTTGTTTTTTTTAAGAACCTTGAACTAACTGAGCTAGGCTCTTCTCTGACCATGATCCTGTCAGTGTCAGCTCCACAATGCTAACAGAATGAGCTCTTCCAGGGTTTTAAGATATGGGTTTATAAATTTTCAACCTCAAGTGGACCTCAGTGTAAGGTAAAGATCCAAACAATACCTAGTAGTTCAATAAAGACAATAGCGCCTGTGGTCATTCGAAGAAGCAGAAATATAGGCATCTAATCTGTATCTGGAAAATCTATTACTATTCATAAATCTTCAAAAAGTCAATTAGATAAGAAGTGTTTTTGTGAATCTTTCTCCTGGACTTGTTACCACAAATTCTATCTGCACTACATTTAAAGTCTGCACTATATTAATATTTAGGGTTTATTCTGTTTATTTTTTACTTCTTTCATACTACAAGTATTTCACCTTTTTTCCTATCTCTTTTGTCTCTGCTAGAATAAAATCACCTTAATTTTGATAAATGTATTTTTGCATTAATCTTACAGCTGTTGTTTCCCAACAGAGTGGCTCATCCTTATTTCTGGCCTGATGCCTGCTTTTGTTCAAGTTACTGCTACGTTGCTTCAGAGAATCTGCTGTTCCCCTTTGAGCAGTTGGTCAGTACTTACAGGTCTGATGAAATTAGCACTGTTACTTTTCCAGTAATTAGGTCTAAAATACCCAGTTGTGATTTCTCTTGTCTCTAGTCCCCCATTTGGCTGTCATCAATCTATTTCCTGTACCATAGTGCTACCTCAGCTCCCCAACACCTTCCAAAGCCTTCAGGCAGAAAGTAACAACCAGATAGTAGAGGACAGGGATAAATTTTTACAAAATGCATCCAAAATCAAGAGGACCTCTGGTTTTCTTAGCTAGGTGCTGGTGTTATGCCCTGATGCATGTCTTCCTGTGAATAAGATGTCTCTTTGTGTCCCGATGCTGGCTGGAGATCTGCTGGATCTGCATTGGCTGGGGATGGGAAGAAAGCCACTAGTGTATGCTAATTTCCCCAACTATTAATAATTTTCTTTTCAAATTTAGAAAGTTTCCATGTAGTTAATTCAGTTAATTCATTTAATTAATTAATAAGTTAATTCAGCCTCCACTGCTGTTTTAAGTTCTCCCTGCTGACAAAAGCACTTCTTTGTATAAATGAAAATGAAAAAGCCACAATAGCAACTATAAGGGAAACTGAGCCAGCCAGCCAGCCGCGTTCAACTCTCTCCACTGGCCTAAAATACAGGGATCTGTAAGATGTCTACATGCAGGCATATTGTTATGATAGCTCACATCAGATACAAAAATCTTCATTGAATTTAGGACAAAATCCTAAACCATATTTTTTCTCTTCTTAGCAGATGGGGAAATGTTTTTTCTTGCATTTGTGCATCATGGAACCCTCTGTAGACAGACATATATCCTCCTCCCTGTGAATCCTCTGTGTTCTATAGACCTGTCATTTTCCTTAAAGACATTCTGACTGTGGAATTACAATTAATATCTAGAAGTTTTTCACTTTATTTTACTTATTTTACTTATTTCACTTCAGTTAAAATGTAGCCCTCAAGAAATCTGTTGTGTTTGGAAGAAAGACTATGAGAAAACAAAGATCAATTATCTGCTAGGAAGGCATGAAATTTTTTTATTCAACAATGATAGGTCCATTTATCTGTTGAATCTATAGAGACAGCTAGGTAGTCTGTGCTAAATTACTACTATGAGATATAGAAATGTTTTCTGGCTGCAACATCTTTTCTGTTTTCCTTGTAGGCAAACAAGATTCATATGAAATGAGCATCAGCTAGTGAAAATGCAACTGAGTCACAAACAGAACAAATTAGGCTATCAAATATTGCCATTAAAACAAAAAAAGATCTTCTGTACACATTATATATTGCATCTAAATCACCTAGTTGTCAAACGGGAATTGGAGAAAGAGCTATGAGGATGACAAAGAATGGCTTCCAGCACCTCTTATTTGTATATTATTGTAGTAAAATCCTATATTCAGCACAAGTGCTGGAGAGGGATAGCCTCCATTACAATAAGAAATCAATGTTTAACTGGGGAGGATGGATGATTCTCTCTAGATTATTCTTATTTGTTATAAGATTACTATAACTGTTCATTGAAGCATTATTTTTCCAAGTCAAGAAGATAAGCACAGCGAGGAAAAAAGGAAGATAGAATACCTAGCTTTCTCTCCTATATGTATGTATACACACACACATATGCACACAGTCATATACATGTACACATACGTCTATGTGTATACATAAGCTTTACAAATTCAGAAGGCAGAAGTTAGAATTTCTTACAATTTGGATTGGAGTGCATTGTTTCAGCCACACCAAAGCGTGGTCCTTACTTGGCACCCTTTTCTGTTTACTTTGACCTGAACCAATCTGCTCTGTTTATCAGCTGCTAAACTTAAATTTTTTTCCTCCTGCATTTTGTCCAGCCACAGGCTTTGTCACAATTACTTTCCATTTCAGACTTAAATTTTCTAGACAAAAAAATAGAGAGCAATGTGGTGCAGGAGAAGAAGACTGTATTAACCAAACAATATACGGTTTCCAGCCAGGCCTGCACTGTAAGGGTGGGGTACAAGGTCTGCACCCTACCTCTGTGGCTCAGCAGCCTCTCTAGGCTTAAAAGCAGGCCCAGAGAAAACATGGCAGTGTTTGCACTCGCCTTTGTGTGACTTTTGCTAGCCCTGTTAATGGTGGTGTGTATTTGAAGAAAATGACTGATGGCTGGTGCGTGCCAGCCCCCATTCAGCTGCCTTGAGAGGACTGCATCACACTGCTGCATCCGAACCCGGTGACTGAACCTGTGCGGGCCAGGCCAGGACCTCTGCCATGCTGTGTCCCACTGGAAACACTCTGACAGAACATACAGCAGATACGACACAAAAAAAAGCACTTTTCTCTTCAGCTGGAGATATCTTTCTTCGGGGTGGGGGGGAGTAAACTTGTCACAGTGCTGACTGTACAGGCCTCCGACTGCAGAACGCACTTCTCCATCTTGGAGGCTGGTCCTGAGAGGAGCCCATGCCCAGGCAGATGCCTTACCGGGGCTTGGGCAAGCCCAGCCTGTGGATGCAATGATGGTGACCTGGTGGCGTCAGCGTCTGTGGACGTGGGGCCGGTGGCACCAGCCCTCCGTCGGCAGAAGCCCACTCTGTCTGTCCCTGCAGTGGTGGCTCAGTTCCTGGTGAGGGAATGAGGGTGGCTGTGTAGATGGACCGATTGGAGAAGTGCAGATGGGCGCAGGTGCCAGCATGCTCTGCAAAGAGGGTGGCAGGAGCAGCAGCTGTTTAATTAACTTAAACTCAAATTGGCTTTTTATGGCTGTTTGGTAACATTTACAAATAATGGCACTTTAATTAAAGATGTTTTACAAGGAAACTCGGCTGGAAACAGAAGTTTTATCAAATCCTAATAGCCCATTACTTCGTCTAGGATTAATTTGTTCTTTTCCCCAGTCATATGGGCCACAAATGATGTTAATTAAACTGAGACACACCTCTCCTTTTGTTTTCAACAAGTTGTATAATCCAGTGTTTATTAGGAATTAAATAAAGGTTTTACTTTTTCTTGAATGACTTCTTGTCTTTTATTTTAATAAAATTGGGTGACTTGTTATAACTGAAATAAATAGGAAAAGTTGAACTGCTAAATTTCTGTAAATTGAGTAAGGAACCAGGCTCAGGTTTTTCCTCCTGGAAAGTCCTTAGACCGACATTCTTGAACTAATCAACACATAGATGTGGTGAATCTCAACAAAAGGAGCTGAGCTGATGATAGCCTAGCTGACAGCAATGTGTTCTTGGTCAAAACTCACCAAGTTTTGAGTTTCTAATATTTTTTCCCTTCCCTTCCCTTCCCTTCCCTTCCCTTCCCTTCCCTTCCCTTCCCTAAAAAAACACTTATAGTTCATCAAGACATGTTCCTCATGGTTCACCTACTTTGTGTGAGACATGTTAGTGAATGTTTTGAAACGAATTGACAACTGTTTCCAGGGAAAAAANACAGCCATGACACAGTTCAGGGAAATGATAGTACAGAGAAGAGCTGAGCTTCTCCAAGCAATTATTCCCTTATTGAAAGTACTCAGTTTTTTTTTTTTATTTCCTTGAAGTTCTTAAAGTTCCACAAGTATGTGTGTGTGCGGAAAATGTACAGACACACACCAAAGCTCATTTATTTTGATCCATACATCTCATATACATATATACATATTTATTCATACATATATAAAAAGATGTATTTTAACAAAACTCACCCCAGCCAACAAAAGTGAAGGCAGAAAACCACATGTAGCCAGCACATGGTAAAATATATAAAAAAGGACACAAGAGTGGGTTTTTTCTGCCTTATTACTCATCATGCTAGTTTATTCTCATAGAGGATATGAATTATTCATTTTTAAGCACAATAGGAAAACATTAGTACTGTTTAATGGCCAAGTGGGATTTTCTAATGAAAAACTTGTGAGACAAGTTCATTGTAATGAGGAACATTTTTACAAGAACAGGTAGTTAGTGTGAGAAGTAGTCCTAATTTCTTGTTTGGAATATGGCATCCTGGGTCATAAAAACAGATAGCTGCGTTTTGGTTATTGCTAGAGAAAATGAAAAACAGATCACAGAGATTTCTTTTTCTACAATAAAAATCACTGTGTAAAATAGCTCCCAACTAGTAGACCATAGTGGCTATACTCCTAATACCAAACATACCACACACAAAAAAAAAAAGGAAAAAATTTGGAAAATTCATTTTAAATATAATGAAGATTGGTCTTGAGAACTTTCCATGAGAAGCAGTGAAGAGGATTCAGGAAGGCAAGATGCCAGAAATGGGGAGCTGTGTGGTTGCTGCGTGTTTGGCTAAATTTTGAGGACAGTTGTGGTCAGCAGAGTGTCAGAAAGTTAGCACTCACAAAAGTTGTGGGAAAGGGTTGTCCTGTGGCCAAGGGACAGACAGATTTAGCCAGTAAAGGTGGTCAGTGTGAGACAATGTTAAAATCAATTTTAATTATTAGGATCAATATGGTCTTCTCCACTCTCTCCTTTTTTATATGGACTATAATCTTTATCAAACAGTGACAATTCAACAGAAAATCTATTACCTCATATCGAAAAAGAAAAGGAAAAGGAAAAGCCTTAGTTTAAATGTCATAATCTCATTCTTCTTTTTTTTTTTATTTTTTTAATCTGGAAAAATAATTTTCCCTCTCTTAAATACAGTTTTATTTCAGATCAGAGCCAATCTTCTGCCTTTTGCTTGACCTTTGCTTTACATAAACCCTAATTCTAATGATCGGGTATTGTACTACTTAAGTACAATTGTAATCCATATGGTGACCTTAACTGATTAATGAAGAGAAATCATCTGGTATATGGTTTTAAATTTCTAGTCTAATAATTTAAAACTATGTAAGCCTAAAAGCTGATAGACTTAGAGGCATGCTCCATTCAAAGCGGAAAAGAAGAAATGCAAGCTCTATTTTCACAAGATAAGGTACTGTGTAAACAGAATTTCTTGTCCTGTATATTGCTTCTTCAGCCAGCATTTTATCACACTATCTTATATAAACTGTCTTTTCATTTTGACTGTAATCTGGGAAAGTAACAGACAAGGTAAGTCCTATTGAAGCGAGTTTTGTGTACAACAATTCCAAAGGGCTCGGTGGCTTGATATGTTTCCTATGTAAAAAGTCTAGGTTTGTTGCCTTATGATACTCTTGCTGGAAAGCCAAGGACGTGGCTCACATGATCATTAGGGTTCCACTGAATTCAAACATAGGAGATATAAAAGAGCAATCAAAGTTAAGTAGATATTTTTGAAGCAGAAAATCTCGATTGCTAGTCTTCCCTGGAAAATACTGAGGCCAATCAGTGACTTGAGAAAACTTCATGATGAGCATAACTGAATACCCTGGTTTTAAGGAAAAATAGAAAAGTAGATCTAAAATTATTTTACTTACTCATTTTTTTCCCAAATGATGGTGCAAGCATAGTATTCAAAGCATCTTAAAGGTTTTCAGGAACTGTGAAAGCATGGCACAACAATTTTTGATTTCAGTTTCCTAGAATCAGACAGAAGTAGATGGCTCCAGGAAAGGATNTTTTTTTTTTTTTTTTTTTTTTTGTTAAGAACAAGACCTTTAAACATATTCACCCTCTCCTGTCTCATTGACAGGATTTATCATTGTTTTACAAGACTTACTTAGCTTATAGTGCTGTCAGTCTCTTGCTGAAACCAAAAGGGACCAGTTATGAAAAATACAGACAAATATGAGCCAGATCTTGCTGGACTGTTGGCAAAGCAGGCTGTGTAGTATACAGAGGAAACAGTGCATAGTGGGCAGGATGTAGATCTGAAAAGTATCAGAACTGTTGGGTTCAGGTCTGGGCCACAAGTGGTATCATAATACTTCAGTATATTTTTCAACTCAGACTTATCATCTGGGAAAAGAAATAAAGCTTTGTCTTGCAATACAATAACTATAAATAGGTGTGGAATGTAGCCTGGAGAACTAGTACTGCAAATTATTATTATTATTATTATTATTATGGAAAAAGAAATGAGCTTAGTGAAACAGATGGATAAAGGTTTAGCAATAATACCACCAACAAATAGGCATCCAACAGTCATGACAATTAAGTCTCAGGATTTCAACTCAGGGAGCAAAATTAATTGTGGCTGCTCTGAGGAAGAGATTCTCGTGATAAAGACATCAGGCTGTATTTTGAAATTAGGTCATAATTTAAAGTGTCCAGTCAACTAAACCCACTACTCATTGCTAAGGGCAGAGTCCACCTTCCCACTTGTTCCCAGAATAATTTTGATTCTCACTAATAAATTGCTTTGATTCAACAGCATTTCTTCTATGTGCAGATAATTTCATTTTTAAAGATGTTTGACCCAGAACTAGGCACTTACTCTAAAATATACACATCCACATGAGAATAATAAAGAGTTATTCCAGGTTAGATTTTTTGGAATTAACTTTCATCCCTAAACCAGAAATTTTTAAATGTGCCTAGGTGATTTAGGTGTATGGGATTATGGGATGTTCTAAATTGGGTGAAAGTCTTTGAAAACCCTGGTACAAGCTTATATTTGATACAACATACATATTATCATATAACCTCAGGCATCCATTAAGTTTAAATATAATTGAACCATTTGTTTCGTACAAGTCACAAAAAGAAACCTGTCACATAATGCCCTGTAGTAATTATACATCTGATTATGAGACTTGATTCTTTCTAATTTTGTCTGCTGAAATTGCTATTCCATTGTCTCAGTTCAAAGTATTTCTCAGTGGATTTTAAAGACATAAATTTAGTTCTGTTATATCATTATATACTTACTGTAAAGCATCAAACTGTAGCCAGCATTTTTTAATTGTCATTGTACTGTCCGCGTTTTCTTAAGTACATTCAGAGGTATGCTTCTGAGAATATGATGGCTCCAAAGGCAACTTTTCTGATCACTTAATTTTCTCTGTTCACTCTGAGAAAAATAGAACGTGTTAATTATGTAGTCATGTAAGCATGTTTTGTGTGGTTAAGATTGACTTTGTGAAGTCAGTCCAAGCCCCATATAAGTATGAAGAAAAGTAATACAAAATAGCTACCAGATCATAAAAAGCAGAATTGCAATATGCAATTCAAGTTTTTCTACAAACCACTTCCAAACTTCCTTCTCACAGTTTTCTTGTCCATTTTCAAACAGTGAAGTTACCTGTGTTCAGCCAGAACTTCCCCTTCTTCGTCTGAAACATTTCTAACGCATAGGATGTAACGAAATTAAATACTACTGTCTGCACTGGCCATCTTTGCCATCTCTGTTGGTGATATGGCACTGTTTACTGCTGTATGTATTCCGTAAAATGATATTTAATGAAATGTTTTCTGTTTTGGAAAGTAGTGTAAAATGTGATATAATAAAATAAAAAAGAGAGGTTTCCACATTACTAAAGATAGCTTTTGTTAACCTAGCCTCAGATTGATTCTCTGGTTAGGTCAATTTTCATGTGCTCTATGGCTTCTGCAACAGTTCTCCACTCCAAACAATAAACAAAGTTTTACTAGGACTAAGAGTTATTTGGATGTAGAAGTACAGATCATAAAGCAGATTGAGAAATGAAGGTGTTTGGACAACTTCTGCAGAAGGGCTTATGAAACTCCTGCACTGCCTCTGCTGTGACTGATATGCTAAATAAGGGTGAATTCTTTATTATTTAATGACATTTAACATTAGAATGTTACATTGCTTACTTTTTCTGTTACTGTTAAATTTCTGTTAAATTATTAGAACATAATTTAAATTTGCAGTTCTGATAATGATTATACTGGTTACATACTTAATCACATGCCTTTTTCAGAAATCTCTTGGTTATAGTAAAATTCCTATAATCCTGGAGTGGTTTAAAGTAAATTACTGGGGCATGATATGTCCCTAAAGTTTGCTGGAAATTCATGCTCAGGAAGGAAGTTGTAGCACAGAAATTAACCACATCACCTTTGCAATACAAGAAACTAGACATGCTTTCTGTTCCTTTCTCACTGAAAGACCTCCTTTTTTCTTCTGTTTTCCCAACAATGACTAGTCCTCCTGAATTTTTAAACACAACAAAAAATACTAAATGAAAAACAGTTTGAAAAATGCCGCTACAGGAAAACAATTCTATACATGTAGCAACTTTTCAAAATACAGTTCAGCAATTGTTCTAACTATGTGTGCACAGTTCATGTGCTGCTCATCTGTCCAGTTAAACTCCCATGAAGGGCTAGCTCAAGCTGACTAGTAAAATATATGAATAGAATATCACAGTTTTTTCCTCTTCTTTTTCCTCTTACTTTTTTAATTAGGCAAACAAATGAACAAACAAACTGTAATAGAAAGAAAGAGGAAACAACAACAAAGAGCTGGCAGACACAAAAGAAATCTAACTCCAGCTGACAAGCTGTCTTGATGTCCATTGTGAAGATGGAGGCCTGTAAAGAGAGGAAATCAGCTGTCAAAACTAATGCTGCAGGCATCAAAGAGTGAAAGCAGGCATGGAAGGCTGAATGAGAAAGTCTTTGAAACAGCTGGAGGTTTTATCAACTGTAAGTCTTGCCTTTAAAATAATCAGTTGTTTTTTGAGTATGAGCAATGTGTATATAGGCATTAAAATCTAAGTTGATTTTAATGAATATTCAGGTTACTTAGGTAGCAAAAATTGTCTTATCAAAATGAAGAAACTGAGATTGCAAATTCCTCTTTCCTCTCTCTACCATTTTAAAAGAAACATATGAGTCCCTTTATGAGATGTTTTAAAATATTGCCTTCTTATGTGTCCTTTTTCAGTATTGGGAGGGCTAAAACAATGTGTCTTCTGTCTAACAATTTTGCATGACCCTGCCATACAGAAAATAGTGCCGTGTGATAGCTTTATTCACGTTATTCTTCTCAATCAGTGCTGAGAAAAATATAGAAGTAGTTACTTCAAATAACAGGGAAATGACCTCTGTGACCCAAGAGACCCCTTGTACTTGAGAGTATTGGCAAGCATAACTGCTGTATACACACACATTTTAAACTATATTGTTATTTGCTTCTGATGGAACAATATTAGGTAGGTAGGGTAAGTGACGGGAATTTTGTTTAATTCTGTCATGTAAAAAAAAAGTTATTTCAAGTCCCATTACCTTCATTTGGGCTGTATTTCTTCCACAGTCAATAGCAAACTTCCACTTGATTGATCTGAATAAATTCAGACTCAAGATCTGTGATCTTTTTTGGGGGTATCTTCCTGTGGAAATAAAGGAAAGGAGGCCATGAGGCTTTAAGCTGACTACTACAACAGCACAGTATCTCCATCATACCAATATTTCCTAACTGCCTTCTATTGTGTTGATGCTGATGAGTGAATTCACAAGGCTACACTGGCAGAGCGCTAAACCTGCAAAAATGGCACCCTTCTTTGCTGCTAACACTCTTTGATTTGCCTTACCATGAGATTTGAGAAGTGTGACCTGTGGAGCACAAGTTCTGTGTGGTGGGAAAGAGAACAAAGAGAAAATGTGAGACCTCAGAAATAATTTTCTGCAGTCCTATGAAGTGCCCTCAGGATGGGGTCTGAGACTATATAAACTATGAAAGGAGTTAAATTGTATTGAAGAATATGTGGTGTTTTTTTTTTCCCCCTGACATTAATAATTAATGGCTCTGTTGAGGACAGATACTGGCTGAGTAATACACAGAGATGGAGGATTTAACTTCACTTCTTCGGGACATTGCAGTATTTCCCAGTAGAAGTTAATTTGCCTTTCCAGTTGGTTTTCCCTTCTGAACTGGCACAAGGAGAGGTGAGGATCTGGTCACGGGTCTCTGATTTCCAAAATAAAATTTCAAGGTCTTTAATAAAGTAAAAATTGGAATTAATTAGTCCAGTAAGGCAGTGTAAGGCATTATGCATTTACCTGAAGGAATCCAATACTCATTTCAGAAGAGAGTAAGGAGATCTATCCTTGAATTATTTTGGCCCAATAGGTTTTAAAAATGTGTGCTGAGCACCACTCCCTTATGCATTCCCTATCTGTCTATAGGAGACAAGCTTTCCAGCTGTGTGGACACAGAGCTGGGGATCAAAATCATGGACGTGTTCCTACTGCTCCACAAAATGTCATTTTGGAACCTCATCTGTTTGTTGCCCAGCCTAACTGAGACTTCTGTTTGGGCTATGAACATATTTTCATTTTGGAAAAGAAGGCTCTGGTGGGGAAGAGTAAAAATTTGGAATATGAATTGGTGCAGACCTATTTTGCCAAAACATGAGAGCAAGGGCCAAGCTGGGCAGACTTCTCAAGGTGGTAGTGTGGGTATAGCCCTCCATGCCACTCAGTTTGAATGCCATGACTTTTATCTCTTTCATGCCCTGGCTTACCTCCTCTCATGCCATGGATTTTGTGATTAAAGATCAGGGAATGTTGCTCAAACCTTGAACATTTTTTAAAAAATCATGAGGCATGGACAGATGAATCTGAAGTTCAGAAAAAGTTGTTTAATTCTTAAAATATTAAGGTGGGGTTTTTTTTCCTTAAAGTCTCTGCACTGAATATTTTCAGTAATAAATAAGGAATTTTTGATAACTCAAAATTGAGTATATAACTGCAGATACACATTGTACAGTAAGATATCCAAATTTAGCATGAAAAAATAGTTTGAGGATGTTTTTCGTATTTCTTATATGAAATAAAACATTTCTTGGAGGCTTTTCTCTTCCATTAGTTGAATGTTTTAAAGCTGGTGGCAGACTACCACTTATGGTCTACCACCAGATCTATTAAGGGTAAGCCCTGTTCCTTGAGCCTAATAAAGCAAAGAGTTCTCTGAATCATAATTCTGAGCTGCAATTGTTTAATATAACAAATGGAAATCAATTATTTTAGAAATATCAGATGTCACTTACGTTTGTTCTAATATATTCATTTTCATTAAACATCATTGACTTCAGATAATTTTAATGCTTTTTTACCCTCTGGGCAGGCTGTCATTTCAATCACTTGGAGATAGACTTCTTAGAATTAATTTTAAGACAGTTTAAAAACTATGCTCTCAAAAAAAAAAAAAAAGTGGTATGAAAGAGAGATAAAAAAGGAATGCAATGTATTTGGATTAAAGCCTTGATTTTGAGTATCAAGTATTATATCTACTGCAAAATTCAAATAAGTTTGGCTTTTAGCCTGTGTATGCCAATCTTTATGCCCGTTTTGGAGAAAGAAAAACCAAAATCAATAGAAAAACCTTCACTTCTTGCATGTATAGCTAGCTATTTCACTGTATGATGTAGACACGAGTTCAATCTGGAGTGATGGCCAGACATGCTTTACCTGGTACAGTTCCTTGAGAAGCAGCACCTGCTAACATCTAGGTTTTTAAGGGTTGTAAATGACTCAAGATGCAGCTGATATTCTAAAGATTTTTTTCTCCCTCGGAAGTCTAGGATTTCCTCTCATCCTTCCAGTCTGTCTTCTTCATTGATCACTTACTTATCTGGGATCTTGTAAAGATTTGCTTACAGTCAATAACAGATCTGGTCTTCTAGGTGTTCCAGTCAGTTCTCCATCTCTGTGACTAACAGAAGAGTAAAAAGACAGGATTGCATTACTTTTATAGAACTCATTTCACTGCTATTCTTATTTTCTGCAGGAGAAAAAATATATCCAAATGATTTTTTTCCCTATTAATACATGGACAAAATTTCAGCCTTCTCTTTTCCTATGTAAAAGCACATTTCCATCTCGCTTATGAGTGCTTTTCTGACAATTCTGGTCAGCCCATTCTGGAGTTTTAGCTCATGAGCACTGTGAAGTGTTGCCCTCTACTCTCAAAAAACTACCTGTGAGACATCAAGTTACCCAGACCTCCTTTCCTTGTGCTGTGGACTTCCAGATTTCTGGATGAACTGCTACTAATTCACTTCCTTTCTTGAAACTGGAAGAGCTATTTTTAATCTTACTGAATAAAAAGCTTGCTGTCTATCATTTTCAGCTGCTGCATGTTTTCACCCCTAATCTCTCATAAACTGAATAACCGTGGTCTGAGGTTAGAATGCATCTAACTATTTGTTCCCATAGGATCCATTGAAAGAGGCTTTCATCATTTATCTCAGGGACATCCTATGTGATGATCAACTGTTTGATCTCCAGTCTTCTCCAGAAATAATAAAAAAAACTTGGAAAAATGTCATATAACCTTGAATTATACTGTCTGTCTTTATCCCAGCCATCTCAGTTTGGCCTCATCAGCAACACCTCTCAGAACTGTTCAGAATTTGATAACAATGAATCAGAAGCTTTGCCAAGCACGTTTCCCAAGCAGAGCTTTCAAATAAAGCAACACAGCCTTCACAGGGTGGGCCACAAGGCACTTACCCATCACTCACCGCTCTTTTCAGTAAGCTCAGTATTCCCAGCAGAGCACTGCTTTTATCTTTGCTTTTCCTGTTCACTCTCCTGCCAAAAGAGGAGCTATTCCAAACCTTCACAATGTTCTGCGGAGAGGAAGTGGCTGGCTCCCTGCAGGAAAGGGCCAAATTAGGGAACTCTCCAAAGAACAGTGGACATTACATCCATCCCGTAGAACAAGCACATTTGGTGCCAGAGTGGGTAGTCCCTGAAGATCCATATAAACAGTAACAAGTATGTAATTCAGAGGCTTTAATTCCCACACGCTATAAATACTTTGTGACTATATATTTTTCAGAGGGGAAACCACTAGAGTTAAGTACTGACATGGTTTATCACTTTGCAGTGCTGCTGTCTCACATAAGACCTGTTGTCACTTGTTGCTTGAAAACAATAACTATTTGTTTTTTATGGATTTTATTGCTAAGCAGAAGGACAAAGATCATGTCTGTTTATATGAACAGAGCAAGGTATGCTGTCTTCCCAGCAGCATTCTGCATAGGGTTAGCCTCGCATAGTCTTCTTGGCACAGTCTGCCAGGACTAGATTAAATCAGCTAGGAGAACCTCCATCTAAGTCATTAGAATTATGCTAAAATGTGAATCAAAACAGGTCCTAGAATTAATCGCAAATACACACATACCTTATATTCTGTTGCTGGACTCAAAAGGTTTGATAGCTTCTGTATCAGATGCGAAACATACAAGTAAACAAAATGGAATCACTCCATGAATATCTTGTGAAAACGGTACTGATTAATAAATTATGACTATCATGTTTAATACTGTCCAGACAAAAGAACTTCCCCTATTTTCCCCAGTAAATTTCTTATGCAGACAAAAACCCAAAATCAACTGACCAACCAAAAAAATAAATGGGCAAACTGGATTTGTGGAACTGAACTGCCCCCTTGTCTCTTTATAGAAAATTTCCACACTATGGTTGCAGCAATTCCTCTATTTTCAGTGCTGTGAATCAGAAATCTCCACTGAAGAGGGAAAAAGACTGAAGTGTTGGTCACTATTATGGGAATGTGGAGGCTGCAGGGCTTTGGTGTCTGACCAGGGTTTGCAAAACCCTGGAATCTGGAATGGTTGTAAATCTGTGACATAAACTATTTTTTTCTATAAAAAACAACACACTATTCGACCTAGAATATTGATTTTCTACTACTACTGTTAACTACATTAATTGTTGATGGAACCTAGTCTTATAATTTTGTTTGCATGACGCATATTGCATGCAATCAGTACCAGTCAAATGATACACTTTTGGTCCTTTATGACACAGACTTATGGACAAAGAATTGAAAATGTCCACATATCACTTCAATACTTCTGCTGTCACTTCTTCTCTCTGTTTCGATGCCACAAAAGACATCGAAACAGAATTTGTTGCTTTCTGCTATTCCACAATTCGTCGTAATGGCAATTAAATAATCACTGGTATAAAAGGCAACAAGAATATCTAAGAGAGGGGAAAATGTTGCTTAATGTTTATTAGCTATTTCACACTGCTCTCAGTAAAACACTACTATTATTTCTGTGTAAATCTGACACTAAGTAATTTAATGCCTATTATATTTCCTATGAAAGTTGTCTTAATCTAATAGTGGCAAGTGAAAAATACACCCTGGTGTCTGCAATTAATTGTTCAGAGTACTCACACATATATATACTTGGTGGGTTTTAATTATGACCCAGAAATGAACCTTAGAGTAATAAAATCTCATTCTTTGAGTAATAAAATCTTATTGTTCTAAACTGTTCTTTTCCCTCCACCCTTTTAATTTCCTCCTTTTCCTTTTTTAAATTGATTTTTTATTCTCATGACCCAAATGGTAAGTGACAGAAACTTTTCTTATCTCTGAAATAAATTGCTTCAAATAAGATTTAAATGGCCTAAGGAATCCTGGGCTATGCCTTTCTACCATTCAGGCTTATCATTTTATAAGTTTATTAAAGTCTGAATAAAAGACTTACCAGCTTGAATTAATATCCCTTTGTGAGACATTTGAGTTTCTTTACTCTCCCTTTTCTACCATATGCTTTCTGTTTTTTTCTATGGGGACAATTTTAGTGAATCCATTGCATATCACAATGGCAGGGAGTGCATTTTATGCATTTAATGAATGCAATTACCTTCCTAATGAAGTAGTGTATATTGCAATGTAGTTGCCACAGCAGAATAGTTTATCCAAATGTGGAAAAAAAGAAAAAAGCAAACAATCAGACAGTGACTTCTCTATAAGCTTTTTAAAACCTTACGTAAAGAGAAGTCTAATTCAGGTCATTAATACCCAAGTCCTATAAAGGTCATCATTGCTAAAATACCTTAGCTTCCAGAGTGAAATTAATACTGTGATTGTTGCCTGAGTTTCCAATGCTGCCTCAGACAGGAGTCTACATCAGTGTGAGGAAAGCACCCCAGCTGCTAGTTGATACAATCTCTTTGGGACTGTTCCTGTCCCAATAATTTTGTGCAACTTGTACAAAAGACCAGGCATCTTTTTCCTTTGAGCCTAGCCATAGCCTGGCTCAGGTATCTGCCCATTAGTAGAAAGTTTTAGGTCTCAGTTGTTTAATCCTGTGGTTATTCATGAGTTTTACACTAAATCATGACAGCAAGCAATTCTAAGCAAAAATATACAGAGCTGCTGCAGAATTTTCAGTCTATGCAAGGAAATAAGAACTGCTACCTCCTGAATTCGTAGAGATAAGGATTTTGGTGTTGTCCTATAAGCTGCTACCTGAATTGAAAAAGTCATTTTCAGAAATATAAAATCTGGTCCGTCCTTGCATTTTAATCCTCAGTAAGTCTCAAAACAAGGAGTCACTGCAACATGTTCTTCATAGTAAATTAGAGACAGTAGATTTAAGTGTCCTATATATAAACAGAAAAGACATGTCTTTCAGCAATGATGTCATGAAATATATACATTTAGGAATAAAACTGACTCTCAGATGAGAGAACAAAAATGATTACACATACATTTTCTATAACGTGATTTTCTTTCCCCTAATAATTAATTTGATTTTTGTGAATCACAATTACCTGCATCACCAATGACTAGGATATTTTTTGAGTTCAAGGGCTCATTCTAACAATCTGTTCATGTCAAATAACCTCACACATTAAATACTTCATCGTTCTGTAACTTATTGTCTTCCCACATAGTCAGCTGAATTTCTCAGATATGTCTGTCTGGGTAAAGGCATGGCAGGGAGGTCACTTAAGACCTATCAAAGGACCATTTTCTCTGGTTTCACTCAGCATCTCCCAACTGTCTTCCCACATAGAGACACTTCCTCAATATGTGAGGAATAATCAGCCTCCTAAAAAAGTTGTTTGTTGTTTGCTTTTTGTTTGTTTGACTAATCTTTTACAATGTCTTCATTTATTATTGAGCTGGACTTTCAGAAGATGAACCAACTCTCTTCTCTGACTCTCTTGAAGCTCTTTCTGACTGATGGCTTACTTCAAATTCCACCTGGAAGGGAAAGCTGCAGCTGTGCTCCATCTCAAGCGAAAAGGTGAAATAGCCATAGCTGAGATCTTCCGTAATTGAAAAGTCATTGTTGAACTTCCCAAACAACACAAGTGGTTACTGCTCATTTATATCCATCAATTACCCAGGATTTCTCATTTTCAGCTGTTCGCTAGCCTGATGCCACGTTTTTCTATATGATAAATGTTATTATTTATTGAATACAAAAATTATTTTTCTGTTAATTCTCTATTATAAATTAATTTATCTACCTACTGTCCTCATCTTCCACTCATCCCTTGCTTATGTGTGTTTGCTGCCTGACTGCCTCTCTCTGGCTGTTGTCCTCAGCAGGCCTGGGATTTTGTTTCTGTTCCCCGTCTGAGTGATCAAGCCCTCCTGACATTTGTACTTTCAAATTGTCAATGTGTGCTCATTCAAGTGACTTCAAAATTCTCTTTACACAAACATTTGTGCTGATTAGATTCAACATGTGACCACAGGAAGAAAACAGTAGATTCATGAGAAGTACTGCAATATTTCCATTTTAAAAAATGAATATTCATAGCCACTTATTTTTCATTGTTGAACTAGTACTTCTATAGAAATAATATATGATGAGTAGGATACAGACCGATAAGGGAGAAAAAAAAACCATTATGGATCCAAAAAGAAAATGTAACAGCACTAAATGTCTTATATACCATAAAATGGACCTTTAACTGCAGCAGTAATCTGAGGTACATATTTTCTCAGAAAACAAAAACATGGTCAAGTTGATGATACATTTGAAGACTTCCAGCATATTGTGATTTTCTGTGCATTTGCAGTTCTGATGTTGCATTTCATATGGTTGTACACAGACAAATATAATCATAACAATGACAAAAATACCCTTAATACAGTTTAAAGAATATTTTAATGAAGTGCTAGTGTTTGAATTGAAATAAAACTAGCTGCTCAGTTGCAAAAAACAAATGTGAGCTGCTGAAAGGACATTGCTCACAAGACATCCAGTTTCAAGCAAGATTAGAGGCAGGAGTAAAGTGACAATTCTTATTACATCTTGTACAATAAGGGGCTGGGAAACACTTGATAGTTTTGGATACCTACTAAAAACCTGTAGTCTGGAGAAATTAAAATATTCAAACTAAAAAATAAGCCTCTCTTGTGAAGCAATATTCATAGGAAGAAGTAATGTATTTTATTACAGCAACTAATATAGCTAGAGAATGACAAGCTTTCAGACATACAAAACTTTTTCAGGTCTTAAACAGAAGCAGCACACTTCAGGTTTAATAGCTATGAATAACAATGCTCTGACTTTAAATTTAATTATGCTAATTTCTTTTTGCAGTGCCTAAGTAGACATTTGGCAATTTGTGAAGTGATACGTGAACATCAGCTAGACTGTGATCAGAAATGTTATGTACATGTACCTGCCAAAAGAGTGGGGATATTCACAGTGTAGAAGCCTGGGAGGAACCACAGGAACATCTCTGATAGCTAAAGCCAAGACCACAATTTCAACACAAAGTAAGAAAGTGATACAGGTTCTGCTCTGCCTTGTGGCACTGCTTGGGCTTGCCTGACGCTGCAGTGGGGCAACATTCCATAGAACTTTTGTAAGAAAAAAAATTTTGTGAGGAATTTAAGAACAACAAAAAAATGATGTTTGAAAAAGGGTGCTATGGAAACAGAATCTGCATTTTCTTCCAAAACAGCTACAGTTCCCTGCAAAAATTCACCAACACTTCTCTTCAACTTCTTGGAAGAGAAGCAGAAATAAAGCTGAAGAGCTGAAGATCTCCATTCATCTCGAGTTTTCAAAATTCCTTATAAAACTCATCTTCTTCTGCATGGTATAACTTGTATCTAAGAGGTGAATAAAAATTAAGTTACTTGCAAGAGATTACACATTGGATAAATATGCAAACAGCATGTAATATTCTTCAGACCCTAGTGTTTGTCCCACTGACTTATGGGTTAGGGAAATTAATAGCCTGAATTAAACAAAGTCCCTCTGTGACTAAAAATGAATCAAACTGTAACACAGTCTTGTCTCTTGTAACCACTTATATTAAAAAAAAACAAAAACAAAAACAAAAACAAAAAAAAAAAAAAAAACACAAAAACAAAAAAAAAAAAAAAAAAAAAAAAAAACAAAAAAAACAAAAAAAAACCAAACCTTTTTCTTGAAGTTTTCTTTCTCTTTGGAGTGAGTTCTGAAATGCATATGATGAGTTTTATTCTCTAATACTATGCATACTGTTTAGCTGACTAAACTAAACGTCTGCTTTTAAAAAGTCTTCTTTATTAGAAATTGGTACATTTCATTTTAAGTATGCTTAGAAGCAAAAGCATTGCACCTGATGTATGTTCCTTAGAATATTGTAAGTTATCACATATCTGGGTAGCCCTAGGGTCAAAAAAGGTGTCCTGATAGGTCTCTCTCAATTTTTGTATCCTTGTCTCAGAGAAACTGTATAACTTCTTTTCTGCATCAGATGGGAATGAAGAGGCTGAGTTCTAAGGAGGTTGGTAGAAAACATCAAATCACTTCACCTGCCACTCACATGTAGTAAGCTGATGTCTGTTATATGTGAAAAAGACAAATGCCACACTCTTTCTTAAAAGATGAGTGTGTTGTATTGGATTAGAGCACGTGTAACTTTTAATATCTGTCTACTGCTGAATGAGTTTGTCTTAGCAGTGGGGACACTATGTTAAAACCAGAGGAGTTTCTTTGCAGAACAACTCAAAAAAGATTGTGGAATCACTAAATGTTCCTCTATTTGAATGTGTCATACTGTTTCCAAAGTTGGAAAGTACAGTAAAAAAGGGGCAGCCAGGAAGTCACAAAAAAAAATAAAGTATTAGCACAGTATGCATTTGGATTTTTAGACATTTTTCTTGATCAGATCTGATTACAGAAGTCAAATTTGCAGTCTGCCATGGGAGTGTACAATTGGCTGGATGGCAAACTGGTTTCTCCTGCTGGAGGCAATGGTCTTATTACCTCTTGATTATTCTGTCTTTACATCTTTGCAGCGTAAGCCAATGACTTTCCCTACAAGTTTACATGAGGCTGTCTTCTTTATGGTCCACAGAAGCATTTGAATCTATTTGCTGGTCATAATTCATTTGCAAATTAAGTTCATATGTTATTCATACCTCTCCCATGTCCCATGATATTAAAACTAATCTTATCATTAGTCCCCGTAGTACTTTGCTGCCTACTTCATACAAGCTCTGTGATTATGAGCTTTTATTGCCCCCTTGTTTACATACCATAAAAATTATTTCAAGCTTGTTAAAACTCATTTGGCCCCACAAAGAGGTAAAGCTTTTGTAAGGCTACTGACTTTAGGATTCAAATAGAAGGAGTAAATATCCCTTCATCCACCCAGCTGCTAGTTTAATAGTTTGAATGTCAGATGTATCGTCCTAATAATGTCACTCAAATGAAATCATCCTACTCTTTCTATGCAAGACTTTCAGCCAGAGAGGAAGCAAAGCCACACAGCAGCTAAGTTGAAAGGGGTCAGACCTGTGGGCATGAAGTGTGGACCCCAGGCAGGAATGGACAGGGAGACCCCAGAGAAGGTTCCTGGTTCCCACTGCTCCATGGTCTTACATGAGAAAGGGAAGTCTGACTCCACAATTGGGTCATGGCTCTTCCCTGTATGCTAGCGCTAGCCCAGTTCATATCCAGCAGCAGGTCATCCGATTTGCGAGCATCTTCATTTCCCTCTCTGCAAACAGGCTGGATGGCTTTGGCACATAGCAAAAGTCTCTGACACTGACTACTCCTGCTGAATCTTAAAATACAACGATGTCATCTTTTTACTGGCAGTGAAAGTCTTTTGAGGCCCTCTAGAGGTCCCCACACTTCTGTCAAGGGGCAGGTGCCTCAAGCAGACCTCTACACGGCTCTCCATTACTATGCATTGATGTCTTCTAAGAGTTGCAGTTTTAGTGACAAAAACTGGAGCAATTCAGGTCATGAAATCATTTGATGTTGCTAAGCATGTGATGGTTTTACGCTGATTGTTATACTTTCAAACAAAATAACTTTACAGTAAGTGTAAGCAACGAAATAATATTTAGGTTAGAAGGAATAACGAATGCCCTACTGAACTAGCTGCTGCAGCCAAAGCATATTTAGTTTAAGAAAGATTTTTGGACACATTTCAGGGATCAAAGTTTTGGTGATACTAAACAGAAGTTGTGTGTTTATTTTTATTCCGCAGCCTGTTCAAAACACATTAGCAATTTCTTTCCCATTCCAGTGGGCAAATAAGATATTTGGGTGTTCAAAAACTATAGATCAAATTTACAGTACTTATAAATTGTACAATTATCTGAAAATATTGTGAAAGATGTAGACAGAATTCATGGCTCTCTAGTTTAAGCTTTGTGAAAATAATGTTAACCAGGCTCAATTATTCTTATCCCTGGTTCACTGGTCAAAGGCAAGAGTGTTTTGAAGAAGAATTATCTAAACCATGTGCACAGATTTGGTCAAATACAAAGAGTATGATGCAATAATATTTATCACAAGTAAACCAACATGACAGATTTCACTTTTGACTCATAAACTGCATTGTTGCTTTGTTCAGATGTTCTGATGTTATTATGGTTACCATACTGAAAGAACATACAGTCCAGACTGAATGGAAGTCTCTTCTTGGCTTGGGATATTTTTTATTTTTCAGGAAAAAAAATTATTCTTATCCGAACTACACATTTTGTCATATCTTGGTTTTGAAACACAGGAATACATTTGTGAAAGCATAGTTGATTTCTGAAAATATTGGAAATTATTCCAAAATACTGGATGCAATTCTGAGAAGTAAGAAATAGTGAGAATTTTATCATTGAGGTCATAAATGAAATTTTGAAATTATCAAAATTCATAAATAAAATAACCATATTTATACTATTGCTGTTAAAAAAACCCCAAATCCTACACTTGGTACAAGAGTATAGCGTGTTAGAAAGCTAACTGTAGGCTGGCCACCTTTGATGATGTGTTGTTGAAATATGTTTGCATTGCAAATATTTGAGGAATTAGTTCTACTATTTTAACAACTTGCTATCTTTTATATTTGGAACGTGACATTCTGTTTATTGATTTGGGTAGTTGCTGTGCTGTTGCTGAAAATTCATAGCTGAAATAAATTTTCAAGAATAGTTTGGCTTTGGTCAGCCTTGGATAACATCTTCAGTGGGAGTAAAGGAGAACTTTCGTGCATTTAGTATTTTACATTCAGTTACACATCAAGGTATATGGAGATTAGCACTGATTATACAAACCTACTAACTTCGGACTTTTGCCCATTCTTTTAAAAAGGTATGTGTCTTTTAAGTTTTTTAAATAGTGATGTTCCTACTGACTTACTAGGTGCCTTACGGGTCTTTGCCACTTCGATACACAGTTTGAAATGTTTATAGACCTCAATTTTTCACTTAAAAATATGAGGTAAAAAATGGAATTTGTATTGCACTGATTACTTCCAAAAGTCTAGTTTACCTAGCTACCTAGCTAGAAGTCAGTTTTCTGTGTAAACAGAGATTAATGGCTTTTAATATGTGCTAGTTCTGATTAGCTCTGGACATTCCACTAACATGAGCTGGAGATTGCTCCACAGAAACCCATTCACTTAATCCATGCCCAACATTGCCGGGCCAGGAGGTGGGTTCACTCCGTCCTTAGCATAACAGTGGTGAAAACAGCTATTGATAGGCAACCAGGGCATTCAAAAGATGGAGAGGTAGGGTTATCAGGTCCTTTGGGATATAATTTCCATTTCTTTCCTCAGCACCACAGTAATGTCACAATATTATAAACCAGAGAATGTCCTTTGATGGAAATTTTTTAGCGATTGCCATGGCAGTTATCCAAAATTAAAATAAGTTTGATTAGTAGTTAAGCTGGACAGATGCAAAAAGTGAAGAGTGTTCAGTAATACGTGTATTTTTGAGTGGAAATTAATTCCTGTTTCCTCTCCACCTTTGCAGAGTTACATTTTCCCCATCCTATTATCATGCTAAGTCAAAATAACATGCCCTCCAGCCTTCATTTGGGAAATCAACTAAAAAGCAATTAGACACAACCACACAGAGAGGACAGGAGTTCCCTTTCAATTATTTGTTGAGTGATTTGATGACAACCAAAGCTTAAGTAACAGCTACATTGCACAGACAAAGAAAACAAAAAAAACCTCAACCCTATAATACCATTTGAAATAAGTCACTGAACCATGTTATTTGTTCTAAACTCAATATTCAGAAATCAGTGGTAGAGAATTCAGAAATCAGTCTGTGCCCACTCTTCTGTTTTCTCCTAAAACATGGCAGATCTGGGGGTGCTTTCAAAGCCCAGTCATAACAAAGTTTTCTGGATAACTATTGCTGTTTGGGGGTAAGATGAATGTGTGCAGTGGATGCAGATGGCATACACAGAACTGACTGTGGAATGAATACAGAAGAGGAGGCAATTGAAGGGAAGCATAAAAGAAACCTGAATATCTGTCGAAAGAAAGAAAAGGGTACCAGAGTGGCAGTCAAAACCTGGTTTGATTCCATCGAAAGTCACCCTGCCAGCATTACAACCTCTGCCAAAGCCAGACAGAACTGCCTCCTGGTCAGATGCCAAGGCAAGACTATACCCAGCAAGGGGACAGACATCATGGGGAGCAACAAGTATGGCCCACATCTCAGTGTTAACATCTCAGTTTGTAGGCAATTTATTAACATTTCAGAAGTGTTTGATGTTATGGTGTATCGGATGTATTACTGATAGTGATCCTACACTTATACTTCACTGAAGGCCAGTTAATTGTATGTCATCAGTAAATTAATAAAATCCCTTGACCTGGAGTTGATCTGATGATATTCTAGTAATCTCAGGCATGATTTCCAGACTTCAAAGTAATTGGTAAAATTGAAAAAGAGTTTATTTTCCAGGATTTCTACCTCTCAACTGAATGAGATTTTGGACTTAGAGTGATGGTATTATTCCTGCTTCTTTTTATAACCATCTTGAATTACTTGCAAGGCAAAGACAAAGATGGCCTGAGCAGCCAATACCCAGGGGATGCTGCAACACAAGATGGGAAAAACTTGTTCAGTTATCCTATGCAGATGAAGGAATTCAGCTGTAATGTCTCAGTTCTAAGGGTTTTTAATACTCAGATATTTTGGAAAAGGAGAGCCTGTTCATGTACATTTGATAGTTTTCTAACATAACTGTGTCACATTTCCTCAGAAGGTGGAGTTTGGAGACAGACATGTTGGCTTTCAATGTGTTAGAAGGTAAGGCTACCCGGTCACCCTTTTTCTGAGATATGAGTTAGACCTTTACAGAGAAAATAGATCTTTGGGGAAGCTTTTGGATGACAGGCTGTATTTTTAAAATACCCTCCTCCTACACATAATGATTTTAGAGAAAAAGCATGTGAAAAATCTAGCATAATTTATAAGGAAGACAGACTTTATCTTCCCCAGCAAGCCCCTGACAAGCATAAATTTAACTCAAATATGTTTTGAAGCACATTCTGATTTTCCTTGAGTGCTACTTTATTTCTTGTTAGCAGCTGGATTATTGGCAGACGTTCAGCAAAATGTCCATTCTTATTAGTTACCTGCTCCTTCTGGAGTCCCTCTTTATACAGTACAACTAAAAGCAAACATTATTTCAAAAATTATGAGACCAGAAGCTTTTCAAAAATGTAGTAGATAAGAAGGTAATCTAAACATTTCCAGATAACTTTTTCATACATTTAGAATTTTAAAACCTGAAAAAATACTAGGTACGTAGAGACAAAATCACAGAAATACCTTAATGTTTGTCAATTTCAAGTATTCAAGGACCCTGAGAGATCTGGGATTTTGGGAACTTTTCCAGAAAAAAAGTAGGTGTATTTGTTGCAAACAGATACATCCTTTCTGAACATACTCATGTACTTAGATGTCTTTTTTTCTCTGCAACCTTGAAGTTGTAAACACATTTAACAAAGAAGAAAGCAGTGATTCCCACAAGATCAATAGAATCAAGGTGTGAAAAACAATAGCTAATGAGAAACATATAATGCTGCCAGACCTGTCAGCTGCTCTCCACACCACTGTTGAAAACTGAGCCATTTTCTTGTAATTCTATTCTGTCTCCATTAATAAAATGCGTACAAAAGTAAGATACAAAAGATGTACTTAATTTTGAATTTTAGCTCCTCTATCTCTTAATTTGAATATGCACACATTTCTAGAGAGCTCTACTCTAGTAGAGCTTATTCTACTAGTGCTAATATCCTTATTTTGATAGCTCCCTTGAGGATCTCAGAGGCTGTTAATTGAAGCATTTCACCAAGCTTATATGGTGAAACAATATTATTTTAACATTTTGACATAAATGATCTATTTAATGCAAAATGAAATTGATGAAATTAATCCCATGATTCAGGGAATACATCTATTGGAAACTGTCTTCAATTTGACAGTACAAATTAATCACATTTTTGATGAAATAAAACTGAAAGAGGAAGCATGATTTTCCTCTTTCTCTTTAATAGAAATTTTCAGGCCTTAAGAAAAAAGGTCCTAAAAGCCTAATTTTGTACGCACTGTAGTTTCTCACATGTAAAAACTAAAGAGACTGAGAACCTGAGAAGGGAAATTGGGAAAATGAGCAGAAGAGTGCAGGAAGATTCCAAAGTGGATTACCCAATGTCGAAAGAAACTGTTTCTATCTGTAACAGCTCCATCCTCAAGTGCTTTTAGGTCCATCTCTCACTCGTATTCACCAAAAAATTAACACCCACGTCGAGTGTGTAGAAAACTGTGGAGGCAGTGTGATATTTCCTCCTGTTTTTTTTTTTTTTTTTTTTCCCTAAAAGAGTCATTTTCTCTTCTGATTACAAGGCAAAACTAAAAGCTTTGTCCTTCATTCTTGTTTCACGTACTCAGGCAACCTGTGAGTGTCTTTTTTGGGGGAGTATTCTGAAGATTCTACGGGTGTAAGCAACCTTCCTAGCTGAACAACTGAGGGCTTATCAGGTCAATCATCACTTCAGTGTTGTGGCACGAAAATTTAAACATCCATTGTATATTGGTAAATATAAAATTGCTAAAGAGGTCCACTGAATTGTGGCCAAATTTCATTTAGTCCAAAATAAGGAAGTGGATTTTTCTCCACCTTTTTCTTGTAACATTTCAAAAAAGGAGTTTAATAATATAAAGCTTTTCAAACCTATCCAATATAATCCCTTATATCAATTGACTTCTCTAGGCAGTGACTCTTCTGGATCTAAAGAAGTACTTCATAAAGGTGTTTAACATTGCCTTCTCATTGCATTCATTGAATCCAGTTTTGCACCAGGGTCTTATTTGTTTGATCCATATGGGCTTATAAAATGCACCCACTTAATACATTTAGAGAACTGACTGTCAATTATCTCCATTTATGGTCCATGATTGTCAAACATGACCTAGAGCTCCTGATTATTTGTCAGATGGACAGGACATAAACTATATGGGTATAGTGCCATCTAATGCCATGGAGACTTCAGAGATGCTGTCACCTTCTACCTCTGGAAAAGTTAAGGATACCAAAGCTTTAAATGATCAACAGAAAATGCAAAATGTTTCTGAAATAACCGCGTTTTTTTCTCAAAATTACTAGTACTGAATATATATATATATATTTGCTTTTGCAAATATGGGTCTATTTTAAAGTATAACATTTTGAAATATTTTAAGTATATTTGTGTGATATGTAGGTCAATAATTCCTACAGTTTTATATTAGAACTAGAGATTTTGCTAAGCCAAATAAGTGTTAGACAAGTCTACAGACGGAAATCTCAGTAGAATATCAAAAAAAGATGCAGAAATGGCAACAGGTAATTACCACACAAAGGTGTACAAAGGTGCATTTTTTTTTCCTAGGATACCTTCTGATGTAGGATGGCTTTTAGGATAAGATTCCCTTCCCATCTAGTTACATTTAATAGTGTTCACTATTAAATGGATTATTTTCACTCTGTGAAAATTAATCTTCAAGATATTTCACCTGCTTGATGTTTTCAGAAAATTCATATTTCCTCCCCTTTTATTAATTATTCCCTTGATTTCCCTCCTTCTCTAACTCCTCCTGCTCATCTCTTATCTTTATGATAAAGATTCATCCTTATGCATCATTTTCTGCTAGCCATCTTTGCACTATTTGACTCTGCAATAGATTCTCACAGCGTCAGGTACCTGACTATGGCCTTGAAGCCTAAGAATTTTCTCATAAAGAATTCTATCAAACTGTTGAATTCAAACAGGACTTTATTTAAGACCATAATTCATATAGTATAGAGCTGTACCATTTTCTGCTGCCTAAACCTAAACCTAATTCTCTAGCAAGTTTTCCTACCTTTTGTTTTTGTTTTTTCTTTGTTTAAAACTCACATTCTCTTAACACAACTCAGCTACCACAAGATACATTAGATTTCTTGTTAACCAGTTGATGGAAGGTTCTTACCAATATCACAGTTTGTGAGGTTTTTTTCAGATTTTACAGAGTTCAGAATTGGGCAGCATTGTATGTTTTATCGCACTATTATACATAAACACATTATATACCAGTATGATTCCAAACTAGAAGAATTATCAGTTGGTCATACTCCTGTCACCAAAATACCTTATGTGTTCTGAAAAAATATATAGTAAAAGATCAGCTGTCCCGTATTTGTTCACTGATTTATCTGGCTCCCATTAAGCTGAGAGCTTTGTAAGAAGTAAAATGTTTTCCATATGATATTTTTATCTGTTTGTGTAGAAATCTATAGATATATGGCTAAAGAATGAATAACTTAAAACAATGAGAAGACAAAAATAATTTGGTCAATGAAATGTCCTTCTACTTCTACCATAACCAAGCTTTGTTACTTGGTATCCAAGCTGTGGTTGAAAATCTGACTCCAAAAGGAACAGAAGCGTGTGGCAGAGTGGGCTTCCGATAGTTGTCAGGCACTGTGCTAAACTCTGAGAATGGCTCCTCTTCTGTATGTGAATTATTCTGATTCAAATAGGTATAAAAACCTACGTGTACCCTATGTATAAGAATTAACACATGGAAGACAATAGAAATATGCAAACCAGTTTAAATGATTAAAGTGAAATCACAGGCCCGGAAAAAGTTGTGAACCGGTGCTCAGAATCCCCTGATAAAGAGGTGCTAGACCTCTCCTGGGAAGTTTACTTCAGTAATTACCTATGCTTCATCTTTGCTGGTGTATTTTAGATATTTAATTTTTTTTTACTCTCTTTCCTCATATTTTTCAAACCCCAGTTCCTTTATCCTTTCCTCATGTCATCAGTCTTTCTAGACTTGTGGTGATTGCTTTCTGCTTGATTTTCTAGCTGTTTTGCATTTGTTTTGAAGGGTTGAAGATAGACAAAATATTCCAGATGAAACCTTCCCAAAGCTGAATAGTAAAAGGATTGTTTACTGTCCTATATGCTACATACTCATTGATATAGATCTTCCTATGACTTGCTTATTCCTAAAGCAGAATATATAAGGTTCATTTTTAAATATCATTTGCTATTACCCCGGATGTTTTTTGCTATTTAGTCAATTGTTCCAAATCCTGTATGTACAATTATTTCTTCTGAATCATAGTATCTCATGCTTGCTGAATTCTCTCTGTTTCCTTTTAAATATTCTCCAGTTTGACAAGGTCATTTTAAATTTTAAGTCGTCTTTTCAGCAGTTCCTCCCAGCTTGGAAGTATCTACAAATGTAATTAGCATAATCTCTGTTCTTTCATCATGCTTATTAATGAAATATTAACCTCTGCAGAATCTCATTTGCACATCCTTCCATTCTGGCACGTTCCTCACTTAGGAAGGTTTGTCCAATCATTGGATCCATGCTGCAGTTCTTCCATCTAAACAACATTTCCACAGATTGCTTATGAGATTTACCAGATGTGATTTGCTTTTTACTGGTCCAGATTGAACATTACTCATTCAATTGCTTTTCTTCTAGATGTTTGGAGTTCACTGGCTTCTTCCAGTATTTTTCTAGAGGTCAAAATTAGTCTGACTAAATCTGTAAATTCCAAACTCCTACTTTTTATTCCTTTCTGAAGACAGTTCCACTCCTTAATTTTCTTTATTATTCCTCAGTATTCACAGACAATGCTATGATCACTGAGTTTTATTAGCCAGCTCTTTTAATAACTTGGAAAGTGCTTTAGCACAGCCGTCACAATTGATACAAAACAAATACCTCAATAACCTAATTTTATTTTGCTATTTGAAGAACTACACTAACTGTTCAAATTACATCTTTTCACATTAATATTTCAGTTTTCATTAAGTCTCTCATGCCTCTGGTATAACAGGTAAATCATAATTTTAATCTTGTATCCAAGACTGCCTACTCCTACAATTTTCCCCATAGTCCTTCAGTATCTTTACTCATCAAGAAAATGCTCTTGTTTCAGCCCCTCTGAAACAAACACTTCTATGGATAACACTCACATAGAGGGACAGTATTATTCCTACCATTCCTTTTGCATTATGCTTTCTTATGAATAGTACAACAGATTAAAATGGTTTTAAAATATCTAATTTCCATGCAAATTGCCTGCAATATTGTTTGCTCACAGGATGCAATTTTTATGCTCTTGTTGATGGAAGTCCAATAGCGAATCTCATTTCAATTTGCCAACTATATAGGTGCTTGGCATAATCAGACTGCTGGCTAAGAATGTCTTCTGCATCTGTACTTTGGAGACAGGTAATGATGACAGACATACTCACATGCAGCCTTACATGCAGGAGGATCCAGAAAATATTGCAGTGAACATAGTTTGAAAAGTATTTGCATTTTAGTGTTATTCACTGCAATGAAAAGAACTGTGGCAACTGTTTAAGAATCTCACTCCAGGAATAAATAACATAACAGATTGAGAAACACAAGTATTCTGTGTTTTGGTGACCGGTATCATTCAAAATATAAAACATCTGGTGTCAAGGATACTCTAAGAATATTGAATTAATTTTGTAACCTTTCACTTCCTTGCAAGAGTCAAAGGCAGCATTGGATAACTGAGAGGCAACAAAGCCAAAGTACTGAAACACTAACCACAAGTTATTCTGAAATACCATATATGGATTATTTAGGAATAAGCATGTGGACTTTTCTGAGTACCGCCCTGGCCTTATAGGGAGACACCATCAGAAAATCCATAGATATGAAACAGTAATGAAATCTGCCCCCTGGGGCCTGGCACTTTCTGGGGCATCCTTGCAAAGAATGAGTACTAAATAAAAGAGGCATGTATAAAAATGCAGCTGTCGTTTGCATTTAGATTTTGTTTCCACTGAGTAACCCTTGTCTCTGAAACAGCAGCAGCAAAACCACCTCCCCTTCCCTCTGCAAAGAGAAAAAGCCAGCAAATGAGATGATCAAAGTGACTTTAGGAACTTGTGGGATTCAGTGGTGTACAGGAAGGAGATTAAAAAAAAAAGTCCATGATTATGCCCTGAGAAAGGTAATAGCAAGAACACAAAGACCTGAGTTCTCAGACAGAAGGGCTAAGAGTGGTTAAATCTGAGTTGAGAGATGGAGTTGGGTTGGTCAAACAACCCTAGGTAACAAACAGAATATCACAAGAACACTGATACTAGAAGTCAACTGAGTGACCAGAAATTTAATGACAAGCAAAACCTGTTCAGTAACATCGCATTTCCTAACACATTAAAAGAGTAATCCAGTGTATCAGTGTTGTCATGAAAAGACACAATATTTAGACTTCACTACCAATATTTTCTGTATTATCTGATTAATCCGATGCAGAGATATTGATATCATATCTTTGTTTACAGATGAGAACTGTAAGAAGATTCTTTTTCAGTGCTATTGCATATAACTATATTAGATAGATTCTCTTAAAACCGAATTTACTCCCAAAGCTTGAAATATCTGGAGTGCTTCCAGAAGGTCTGCAATGTTTACGCACTGCAAGAAAGCAACAACAGGTATTAAGGATGAAAAAATACATACTGTTGTATTTGAATGTGAATATGTTCTTCATGTGGAATGGCAGGCAGCACGGGGCATTGATCACACACATAGTGCTGACTAGTCTTGATTATTTCAGAAAAATTACATCTTTTTTTCTAGAAGCAGAAAAGGGAGAATAATCATACATCAGAGGCAAATGTAATTGGATCTTAAATATGGAATATGCAAACAAATTTTGTTTTAATTCACATTTAATCCATGGCATTTATAGGACCTTTCTTTCTATGTCAAGAAGTGCAGCACCTCCTATTGTGATTAATATTACCATAGTGGTTTTCTTACTGTCTCTTCAGGCACCATGCTCGCTATGATAATAACCTTTTGACATTGTGCTCTTCTATTTGCTCTGCCAATGGAGAAATTCCAGCAGCTTTCTGCTGTGGACTTTCTGTAAATGAATAATGGTTGCTTTGTTGGGGATAAAAAAAGAGCTAGAGAGGTAGGTTCTTGTAAGTCAGCCCAGCAGAGAACACAGGGTGGGAGAAGACACCCAAACAACTTTTTAGAGTTCTTTATGGATCATACAGTGCATTATAATTTACGTTAACAGAAATTAAAACTTTCAAGCATTCTAAGTTATCCTGAATAGGGGTGAAAAAAGCAAAATTCTATTTTATTCAGGTTAATTTTCTACCTTTCTAGTTTTGTGCTTCATGAGGTAATATAACTAAGTATTTCTGAAGTGTTTCTATAAATAGAAAAAACATCAAAAAATCTGTGGGGAATAAAAAGCATCATGTGACTACTGGTTGAATAGAAAATACAGAAAAACAGAAGAGAAAGTGACGAACTCCTTGCAAGACTGGAGAACATGGTTCTATAACTTTGTGGATATGACTGGTCATTTTGAGTATTTACAGTCCTTTAGTAATGTAAGAAATAAAAATTTAGCATCATGTCTTTTTCAAGGGGGAGAATGCTGTGTGAATGGCCACCATTTTCCCCGCAGGACAGATGGAGTAGCTCTTCTGATTTCTGCTGGATAAGCTAGGTCAATATGAAGGTAGAGACATCATGACTAATGCGGTCCTTAATATGAAGTACAGTCCTTGCACTCGGGGAATACAGTCAATGAGAACTAGAGCAAAGCAGGAAACTTTGGAGTTGACATGCTGCAGTTCATGAGGGTTTGCTAGAAAAACTCCATGTGTTCTCATGCTTAAATCTTGTGTTTGCATGTATGTTTTTACAAGACTAATGCATTTCAGAGAAACAGATTTTTATTTTTATTTTCCAGGATGTTGTCAGGACTCTGTTTCCAGTACCAATGGTTGGAAGACTATCTCCAGTTTTTTTGTCTGGTAATCAATTTTCAGAATCCAACTTCAAAATATTAAAAGGTAGACCTGTAATATAGTTTCATAACTTATATTCCTATTAGCTGGAGTTATGACTTACCATATAGTAGCCTTAAGGGAAAGCTCTTTCCTCAGTCCATGGTTCAGCTTAGAATTATTGGGCATTCCTTATGTGAAAATTATTTTAATAGGAAACATTGAAGTATCTGAGCAAAAGGACCATCCTCCAGGAGAATGTACATTATAATATATTTGCATTAAGAAATGTTATACTGTGAAGAATTTTATATCCTTTATATCTGGATATTCTTGTTTGGTTTCACTACAATATTCAACGTTAGCTAAGACTTCAGAATATTTAGAAAATAAAATTACTATAGTTAAGTTTTAGAATAGGTACAAAATTAATCTGTGGATAAATCTTACTGCTCTTTTTCTGCTGCAGAAACGTGTACCACCTGTTTTTGACAGCCATTCTAGCATTGTTAGGTTGGAATGTGTTAAATTTAGAAAGAAAGGTATTTATGAGAGGTCGAGGCTTGTTTTTTTCTTTTTTTTTCTTTTTTTTTTTTTTCCTGAGATAATATTGAAATTCCCTGAGGAGTCTTATGATGTATGTGCCAGAGATATTCACTAAAATGCTAATGATTTAGTGGGTTTAGTGTTTCTGAAAGCAGGCTTGCCTCAAAGCAGAGGCTGTGACTGACTTACAGAACACTGAGTGGGAAAATGTATGAACTAAGTATGAAACATTTCTGAACAAAAGTAATTCCCTCCTACTTGCCACAAAATAAAGTCAAAAGCCTATTAAAAATGCAAAGACATCAGCATCTTAAAGAGATCTAAGGCTACAGAGATTTTGGTGATTGCTGTTTTCTCAGAAAGAGCATGTAGAAAGTGTTACTCTTACACAAGATTTGTAGGGGAAGATGCTGAACAAAGGACGCAAACTTCACCTTCTCTGCATGAGTGCAAAATGGGAAAGGTAACAGTTGACAAAGTAAATGCAATGCAGCATGAACCCCTACAAGCTGTGAGGCGAGTTTGCTGTGAAATAAGGAAATAGCTGGAACATCGCCAGCTGAAATGTCACCCTGTCCTGCATGCTGATGGCCCTTGTCCTGTTTCTGCTGAAGTGCCCTGTAACTAATACGCCACACTCATTTAGATCATAAGATTTGGGTACAAAGTCTTCTGCCACTGAACACTCATTAAACTCTGCTGAAGACCATATAAGAGCTGAGTCGTGCGATAGCCATCTGTGAATAACAGGCAGGAATAAACATTCTGGGAATTGCCAATAGAAAAATTCATAATATAGAGGAAGAACACGATGGATCCGATTTCACCAGGAACTTTTGCTAATGATTTCTTAATTATCAGCTTTTCTAGGTAAAGATAAGTACAATTCAAGAAGATTCTTAGAACTTAGGCTCTTTATTTTCACAGAATTAAATTTATTTGTTATTTCTTTTTAATTTTTTATAGTGAGCTTGGATCATGTATGTATTTCTGCATGTATGTAGAAACAGAGGAGGAATGATGTGCATTTAAAGGGTTAAAAGCTGTGTATAACAAGCACAAGAGCTCAGATATTTAATGGATGTCTGGATGTCTTCCAATCTAAATGCAATAGTTTTTAGTGTTGTCTGTCTCTCTCATCCTCTTTCCATTAGATTTTCATGCTGTGTCTTTTTTTAAAAAAGCCATGGATTTCAGTTAATCGTAAATGCCATTATGCACAATTTAAATTGTATATACTTATAAATTAGTATTGTATTAAAATGTTATATTGGCTTCATTTAGCATAATAAGGGAAATTATCTTTTTGAATCTGTAAAATGCAGCTTTTTACCAACAATGTACTAAACACATAATATAAAAAAAANAAAAAAAAAAAAAAAAAAAAAAAATCCTTGCAAATATTTATCTGTCTTTCCTCTACTAAAGTTCAAGGATATTCACCTTTTGACCTTAGCACTGAACTGGATTGCTCATGCCAGAGATGCTGGCTGATTCTATAACTCTTCCAAATTCATGCTTGTATCTGTGTGTGTTTGTGTATAGCTTGTATAATATAAATAGCTTTCCTATTTTTTCCTTAAGCTCTTGAAAGCCTAATCAGGATAATCTGACATACTGAAATTTTTATCTAGAAATCTCTTCTATGACCATGGAGCTGAAACATGCAGACAAAAGAGGAGCTGTAGGTGCAGGATCAATACACAAGACAAACCTGTCTTGGAAATGAGTATTGATGCCATTAAAGAAACATGCTGCAAGTGAAAAACAAAGTCGTTGGTTTTTACTGTGGATTATTATGAATAAGCTTTCTGGAAAAAAAAACCCACAGTTAAGCCTCAAGACGGAAATGTGTGGCTGCTGTTCTTGTGGGGGTTGTGACAGACATGAACTGGTAGCAGCTGAGCAGAGAGGCATGACTGAATAAGTTGGAAAGGATTTTTGGTGTGTATGTGCTGCTGTGTATTTTCTATGACCCGTAAAACTGCTCTGAAAATGAAGTAACCTATTACGAGCAGAGAGCAGACCATTCCCCAACTGCTTACCAGGCAGCTTTGAAGCTGAGAAGATCCAGAGCCAAGTGACACAGTCAGTAGAAGGGTTCAGCTGAGAGTGGAGACAGTGGAGACCTCTTCTCCCCACAACTCTGGCATTCCTGTAGGATTGTCAGGTGTCTGGCTGAAACCATCAGGACCCATCTGCTGCAAACCAAATAAAAGGCATTTTATTTGCCCAGAGGCTTTTCCATCTACTTTGGAAGGTCTGCTGACAATCCAGGGAAGCCTGAGAGCCGCCTCTCAACTCAACAATGATGGCTTCTCAATGAAGAAGTGCTCAATCTTATTTTAAAATGTTATATGAAGGTGAAAAAAAAAGCATAGATTACATTTTAGAAAACACTTTTATAACTATATGTATGCTTATATGTATACATAAGCATATATATACATATGTATGTACACAGATATAAATATTTGTACATATTTCTCATCTCTGCCTTAACTGGAGATGAAAACGAAAGCTTCCAGTACATCAGCCAGCTGAATAAGACTATAATAATCCAAATTACTTTTCACAGCTTTCTTCTCAGTGACTCAGTACACCCCACTGGGTAGAATCACTACCAAGGCACCAGATCAGATACTTCTTCCTGTGGAAAAATTCATTGGAATTTATCATGTTTCTCTTTCAAAACAGCATCTCTTAGCATCTGTTGTGCTACCTGCATGTATCTGTTGAGACAATTTAAAGGGATATATAAAACAATCAAGTAATACATTTTATTAAAAAATGAAGAAAGCAGTTTTTCCCTTTTTTTCATTAGGGCAAGTAAAGAACAATATATAGCAAAGCTCATAATTTGAAAGGTACCTGCCTTGAAATTGACAGGATACCAGATGATTCTTGCAATCTCATTAGAAACAAACCAAAGGAATCAGCAACAAAACCTATAAAAACTTGTTATATAAATATGCATTTCCAAACATTTAACCTATATTTAAAAGCAATCAGATACACCAAAACCAGGAGCTCTATCTTTGTGCTACATTTATAAGCTCAGATATTTGCTAACTCTACAGATACCTGAGATAAAACTTGAGATTTCTTAAAGGAGCAAAAAGCAGGATGCTGGTGCCTTCAGGTGAAGTTCCAGCTGTCATCATCTAGCTCTAATCTTGCCTGCCACTAGACAGGGCCTGGTACACTGAGGTGGGCTATGCAAACCCATACTATATCTAATAATCAAGCAATTTCAGTGTCTGACAATGAGGTATTATAATAAAATAAATTAGAAAATTAAGATAAGGTAAACATTAGCCTGCTTTCTCCACCTCTTTCCTGATAATTGGAGTTATTACCACTTAATTAGGAATATTAGCACTTAATTAGCTCATATTCTGTTATCGGATTATGCCTCCCAGGAAAATTGCTGATGCACCCTCTCACTTCCTCATTTGTTCCCCGGTGAAGTCCAGAGCACATCCAAAGGGCTTGTACTAGGGTGAATGCAGGACTGTGCTCTGTATGTTCCCTCTTTCTTCCTTTTCTTCCCTTCCCTGCCTTTCTTCTCCAGTAAACCAGCAAAGCTCCCCTGCTTTTCTGAACTGCCAAGTTATTTTACTGCATAGGTATCTCAAATTAATGGCTCCAGTGTGACTAACTTCTCAGGATGATGCTGAAAATATGTCATTGTTAAAGAGGTGCCTTTCAAGAACACTGAATATTTCAACTATGCTTGTAAACAGACCTTGAGTTGCATAAATATAGAAAGATACTTTCCCTTCCTCCTACAAAACAAATGTCTGATGTCTATTATGCTTTGTTTGCTTGCTTCTTTCCTATATTTCTCATTTTAAAATAAATGTCAGCCAGATTTACTGCTACTGATATAGCAACAAAGCATGTTATTAATATGGAAGTGATCCCTTGATTCATTTCCAGCATCTCCATGTGAGATTAAAAAAAAAAAAAAAACAAAACCAACCACCCTGAAAGAAACCCCCAAAAACCTCCACAGGAGTCAACAGATGGATCTTATGCTGATGAAATGATCCATAACATGATAACATGTTAAAACCTGCTTCAGGCTGATCTCACAAGACAGGAAGAAAACAATCCACATTTCATTAACACTCTCTTCTAATCAATGGATAATATCAATAAATAGCAATTTTTTTCAGGTCACAGCAAAGGAATCGATGAAAGAACCAAATACAGCTTACTGAAGTGGGACTTACATAAATAAAAACTTCAAAAGAAGCTCCTGAACCTGCCTTATTTCTATCTTTTTTCTGTATTTTACATAGCTTTCGTCTCAGGATAAGTAGAAGATGGTAGTTTTGCTTCATTTGTGAAAAATGCAAATGCAGGTAGGGACTGATATGGATCATTACTAATATGTATCATCATTTCTGCTACTGTTAATGATATAGTTTTATATAAGAGCTTATATAAGAGCCAATATGTTAAGGCTCAGGTGCACCCTTCTGCCTAGAGCTGGCTCTGAGGGGGAGCCATATATTGTACCACATGTTGAAGCTCCAGCATGTGCTGAAATGACCTGCTGAACCCCAAAAAGCTGAAGAGGCTGAGGGGGGACAAGAGACTCTGGAGCAGCCACACCTGCTCCTGCCTGCACAACAGGGCAGCAGACCTGCATGCCCCCTTTCTGCCCCTCACTACACCTGACTGTTGTGGAAAGTGATGAAAATCCCTGTGTATTACTAAAAATTAATTATACCGATATCTCAATCTAGATTGTAATAAATACATGTGAGAGAGAATACAGGATTTGGCTGTTTCTCTTTAAAGTACTTGATACATGTGAAAACATTCAGGAAGCAAGCTACAGTTTGCTGTACGAAGTGCATTTTCTCTGGGCCAGGGAGAGGGGGAAGCAGAAATTCTTATTGAATGAAAATATAGATACCAAAGTATAGCTGTCTGATCTGGAGTTCACTTCAAGCCAACTTGCCTTCACAGTGAAAAAAGAAAATCCCTGCCTCCTGATGGTATTTTCTGTGTCTCAATATCTTTTAGCACAGTGGAGTTTGGCAGTAGAGAAACGTCATGTGTCTGCCGAGGGGCAAGAATACTGCAGAAAAGGAAAAATCTCTAAAAGAGCTTTAGAGCTTATTTACAACTCATCATGATAAGACCTTTCCCCCAGATGTCACCAGAAGAGTCCATAAATTATACTTCTTCATCTAGAAGTCCAGTAGAACAAAAAAAGTCATTTCATGGCCAAGTGAAATAGTAACTCATTTTTATGTTGGACCCTTCACAGTAAAACTTCTACTACAAAGCATTTCAGGTATGAAAGAAAGGAATAACCACAGAAATAAAAAAATATTCTTTGAGCTTTCAAATTTTTTTTTCAGGGAAGTGTTAGAGCTATCTTCAATGACAATGGTGTTTTTCTCTAGCATGGCTCTATCTTATCTAGAAGACTTGCTTACTCCAGTCTACAATTGTTCACCTATTTTCTTCTGTATAAACAAAACTCACAAAAATCTCTCAGTAATGTAACTTTCAGTAAGTTAACAGAAGTTGCAGATTACTCAAGTAGGGGGAGGGAAAATATTATAACAAACACAAAAAATTCTGCCATTTCAAATTGTCTTTCTCAATAAAAAAGAACACTTCTTAAGAGTGCATCAAGAATAGCAGTTCTGTGAGGGTGAACATAGACATATAGACACATGCTGCCTTACATAAAGCATGACTTTAAGGGTCCTATTTCTTGACAGAATATGTTTTTCTTGGTTTTGTGATGATGCATGACATATTCCAGCACCCAAGCTAACTTTTTAACAATCAATATATATTTGTCTCTTTTACAATATGATCTGCAGTATTGGCATGGTCTAAAATTGCAAAGTTAAAATGTCAGGGTTTTAGGTTAGAAGAGTCATTTTTTCACTCAGAAAACTATTTTGATCTATTAGAACACATAAATATATTGAGTGAGTTGTGGCTGAATGATTCCAAAGCACCTGTTTTGCTAGAGGCTGCTGCTGAGGACAAATATAAAAGACAGGTCACAGAGAAAATTAAGGTATTAATTTTTATGATTTTATCTAAATGACTGAGATCGAGGCCCAGGATTGAAAATGTTACATGTGCTCAGCTTCACATACAGCATTGTCTATTTAACACCAGTGTGTGAATGTATGTATGCTATATGCAAACATCAGAGGAGACATCTACATAACATACTTGATGACCTAAATAATGCTTTCATATATCTGCAGAGGCCAAATCAAGAGAGACCATAGAAATACGCTTTCTTTTTTCCACTTTGAGTTATGGATGTTTTAACTGTAATTACTTAGTAATACTAGGGTGGCTGTAGCATTGCAAAATTAGGAAAAAAAAAAAAGGACCCATCCTGGGGAAATAAAATTTCTTTTCATACGCGAAGGTTATAATTTTTTTTAATACTATGCTGAAATTTCTTCAAAGGACCTGCCAAGTTTATTAAACACAGCAGCTCAGACTTCTGCCAACTGAAAGAAAGTCTGTAATTCAGAGGCTGAAATATAGCAATGTGTATGACCTCTCTCACTACTTCATTTACCAGTTGTGGATATTTGTGTGAGAGCAATTCCCAAAGATCACATATTTTTACTGTTGCGCACAAGCAGTTGGTTTCATTTCAACCCCAAGAGATGCACAGGATCAGCACAGCCTGCATTTATCATTTCTTCTAGCTGGTGACAACATATCCATAAAATTAATGGTCCAAAATTACCCTTCTTCCTTTTCCTCTGTTTCCTTTCTCTCAGGCACTTTAGACAAGACCTGCATAAGCATTGCAGTGAGACCCTCTGTCAGCTTGATCCTTGCCACTTAGCTTGCCCTGTGAGCCCAGGTTCCTACACATTGCCCAAGTCTTAACTTTTTTTTTTCATGCAAAATTTGTCTCTTTCTGCATACTCCACACACATACCTATGAAATCTCATGACCATGAAAATTCTTAGTTTGTCCTTTGTGTCCTTTCTGGATTATTTAAACCCTTTCCTGGCAAAGAATGATGAAAACCTGCCATTCTGAGATCTACTGAAGATACTAATGAGGAAATCATTACCCTGGTCATAAGAGTTTTTCGCCTTTTCCCACTAGGTGGCTATCAATAGCATCAAATTCTAGCTATGGCCAAACCATTTTTCCTTTGTCCAGGGACGAATCTACAGTGGCAACATCTGCCTGCCTTTCTTACAGCACTGCCAGCATGGCAGTAACTTCAGAGGATGCTTATAGCATCAGGCTGCAGAGATCCTAAAATAAGAAATCATACTCTGCTATAAAAATTTCTAATCCATTTAAGCAGAGGAAAATAAGTGAATATAATCCCCATTTCAGAGTAGCAAATCTCATCCATAGAGATGTGGATCCGATTACTAACTAGAGTGCCCTTTCACTTTACATGCCTACAGCTTGCGGGTGATTTATTCAATAAATCTAGTTAACGATTTTCTGAAGTTTTGGTCAGCCTTAAACGTCCTCAAAACACTGGGGAAAAAAAAAGAACATACCCCACCCCACCCTGAGATATTTAAAATCACTGCCCAAAACCATAAGTAATCTATGTCACTATTTAAATGTTCGGGAAATAGTGGCTTAGACATTATCCCCATAGTCACATGAATGGGATTTTTATCTTGGTCCGAGTTTCTACAGTTATAAATCATGCTTAAAGGCATGTTTCAAAGACTGTAAGACACAATATGATAGCCATGCAGCAGCACAGGTCAGAGTAGAGTTCATTAGTATCAGTGTTTGTCTTTAAAGTAGAGATTCTTTCCTCTGCTGTCATCACCCTGCAAGCCAGTGGGCTGACTAGTTCAGGAATGAACCACAGCAATGAACTGAAAAAGGCTCTTCATACATGAAAATCCTCACCAGCAATAAAACAAAGAAGGTAATGTTGAGTGAAAAAACCACAATGTACAAAAGCTTCCCTCCCTTTAGAAAAGAGTGTCAGTTTTCCCACACATTCTCCTCCAAGGCTGTGATTAACCCTTTGTGTACTAATAATGAAACCGTTTAATTTCTAGAAAAATTGGGATGTAAATTAAGTGTCTTGGATTTAAAAGAAAAATACGTTTTGAATAAAGCTTCCACAAGGTAGTTAGCTACAATCATTAGGAGTACTGAGTTTGTACAGAAGAACATGCACGATCATAGAATCATAGAATGGTTAGAGTTGGAAGGGACCTTGAAGATCATAGAGTTCCAACCCCTCTGCCATGGGCAGGGACACCAGAGCCTTCTCTTTTCCAGGCTGAACAGCCCCAGCTCTCTCAGCCTGTCGATAGGCAATATATACTATACGATAATGGTATCTTTGATTATAAATGTAGATTTTTCTGAAAATGTATGTGGAATTGAGTGTACTTCCTTTGGTTGCAAAATATATAAGTAATTACGCATTAATATAACAGTATAGTAAAGTAGATTTAGGTAAAATCTGGAAGTCAGCACATTACTTTAAGCACAAGAAATGAACTCTCTATTAATTTCTTAAAACTTTTATAAATGCCATATTTTATTTCACAGAATCACAGAATGGTACGGGGATGGAAGGGACATCATCTAATCCAACCCCCCTGCCAAAGCAGGTCCACCAAGAGCAGGTCTGCAGCTCTCTGGGCAGTCAGTTCCTTGGCTCTGCCACCCGCACAGCCTTCATCATTCTGCAATTACAATTTGCATTAGTGGAAAAGCACAAGTGATATTTCCCTTTTGCATAAGGCTTTCACCCATATTTTCTGAGGCTCTCCTGCAAACATTATGAATAATCTTTGAGGTACATTTCAGTTTTACACATAGCTAACTAAAAAGCACTAGGTTGGAGCATATAGTAATGGTGTCTGTGCTTACTCTTCTGCAGAGTAAGAGTTGAGGCCCCATCTCTCTCCAGGATTTATCTTGGCTGAGAGGAACTTCCTGGGTGCTGCCTTCCAGGGTGGAAATTGCATTTTGCCTCTTGCAGGGCAGAAGGAGGATTCAAAGGTACTGGGCAATCTGAGCAAAACTGGGCTGGCAGACATTGCAGTCTCCTGCTGCTTTCCCTGTGAGCAGGAAGAACTCTCTAAAGCCTGGAGATGGTGTACAACTGCCACCTACGAATATGAATTGCAGCCACCCTGGAAAATGGCAGTACCATATGTTGTACTTCAATATAGAATCACAGAATAAAATCCTAGAATAGTTTGGGTTGGAAGGGACCTTTGAAAGTCTTCTAGTCTAAACTCCTCCTGCAACGAGCAAGAACATCTTCAACTTGGTTGCTCAGAGCCCTGTCCAACCTGACCTTGTATGTCTCCAGGGCCAGCACATCTACCACCTCTCTGGGAAACTTGGTCCAGTGTTTCACCACCCTCATCATAAAAAACTTCTTCCTTATATATAGCCTAAATCTACCCTCTTTTAGTTTAAAAACACTGCCTCTTGTCCTTCTCTTATTAGACTGCGCTTTTGGAAATCTACAGTAATCAGCAAGCCCATAGCAAAATCGACCTGGCAGCTAGAAAAGTGGCCTGGTGGTGATCTAGAGGAACCTTTTGCATGGAAACAAATACAGACTAGTCTCCACAGCATGAAGACAGGAAAAAAAGAGTTTTTCAGAAGAAGAAAGATAAGAGAATAGTAAGATTTTGAAGGCAAACATATACTCCCTACCACCTAAGATCAATAAAACATTAGCAGGCATCATCAGTTTTAAATTCCTTCCACCTCACTTGACTCTTGTGGAAAGATAGGGTTGATTGCTATTAGTGAATATCTATAAACCTTTCCTGAAGGTTCAAGGTGCTGACATGAATCATAATAGAACTACCCTTATTTCTCCAATTACTGAAATTCTTCTGTAATAACCAGAAGATTCACTTTCCATGTATGAAGCTGCAGAGCATGTTTTTGCATTTGTTAATACTGAGACCACATTATTTAATTTCTTTTTCCCCTCTCTGATGTAGGCTGGATAGCTTGTGGAAAAGGTAACAGAGTAACAACTAGATAGGTATATTCAGGGAAAATGAAGATGTAAATGTTTTACTGAGTTTAGCGAACTAATTATACTTTACTAGCTGATCTGTTCTCCATCCATCTGCTGTCAGAAGATTGTACACAGCCTCACAACATTTTTCCTCCGAAGCTGTGGAATATGTTACTTGGAAACAAACAGTCTTTCTCAGTAATACAAAAATAAAATTTTCATACCTGTGACCAATAACTATATTTCTGTATAAACAAAAAAAAAAGAAAAAAAAATGCCATGAGGCATTATCCTTCAGATACCTTTAAGAAGCATTCTGTGAAATAAAAAGTATGTTTTAATGTGAATTCTTTGAAAGAGAAATATCGTCAGTCTTATTTAGTTAAGAAAATACACTGGATTAAATTTTAGATCTATTTCATTTTCTGTTATGAAATGGAAGCATTAGTATTGGTGTGTAACAGTATTTGAATATTAATAGTAAATTAATGCTTCATGCATTGCCATGTGTAGAACCAAAACCAAAGAACAACGGCCTGTGAAGCTGTTTTTTAATGGATAATGAAAATTCAAGTTGTTTTGAGTCTAAAGAAAGTATATTGACCCATATCTGTGCCATCTATCTGTTTGATGCCAAACTGAGTTTTGAATTATTCTTTCTACCACCATTTGCCATACTTTTGAATGCTAAATTCCACTACAGAAAATTGAAACCAGCTGTGCCTTCTTTCATCTCATCCATATGCTGTAAAGTCTTTGCCAAATAAACTTCATAGCTTTTCCTGGTAGATTTTCATTGTGGAGCAATGAAACCGCTATCAGAGCTGGAAGTTGGATACCAACAGTGTCTGGGTTGACACACAGTTAGAGGAACTATTTCCATAAACTGGAGTGGTAGTTGCTGGGCACTGCAGGAATAGCACACCTTTGATCAGGGAAAGTACATGGGAGCAATGTAAAAGCGAATACAGCAGCACACAAAACACATGAAAACATCTGCACAGTTATCTGTACTTTTCAATCTACGCTTCCATGAAATTTTCAGAGATTTGCACCCTGAGGAAAGCTATTCATAAATTGAGGCTGCCCAGAGAGGTTGGGACCTGATAGAATAAAGTCCTGGGCAACCTAATCTGATCTCAGAGCTGACCCTGCTTTGAGTGGGAGGTTGGACTACAGACCTCTTAACGTCCCTCTCAGCCTGAGGTAACAGGTGATTCTGTCTTTCTGGAATACCTCTTTATTCATGCTTAGGGTATTTGCTTTGTAAAGTAATAGATAGGATTTTCATGTGTCCAGAATAGCCTATTGGTTATCATTTTCCTGTCTTTTCTAACAAGAAAGCATATATAAATTCAGAGACTATTATAGTCCATTTTAGTATTAAGTTCTTCTTTATGTAGAAAAGTGAAGAATATTTTCACAGTGGAACAGACCAGGCAAGAAGCAAGATCATACAGCATGATAACATCTAGCTGCCTTAGTTTTTACTGCTGTTTTCAGTTAAGTATTGCAGCCTGCACTGGAGTCTGTGAAGAAGCTGTTACTACTGAGGTGAATTTGTGCTCTGAATCCTCTGAAAAGAGATTCAAGGCTGAAGAACTGATAAGAGCTAAGGTCTATGGAACAAAGAGAACAATCTTAGATACTTCTCTGTTCCAGAAGATTTTGAAATGTTTTCAGTTTGTTTCTACCAAGGCTTAGGAAAAGATTCTTATCATGACAGGGACTGACTCAGAGTACACTTGTATAAGTTGATATGAGTTTCAGGCTGGGAACACTGCAAGTCAGCAGAATATGGTCTTTCAAGTGTACTACAGGCTATACCTCATTCCCAGTCTATCCCATTCAGCTTGGTCCAACAGCTGCTTGAATTCTGGAAGGGCATCCCTCATCTGCTGCCTGCACTGAAAGGCTCCCTGCAATTAAAAAGCTATGACAGTTCAAGCTAAATATGTTTGTTCTATCACTAATAACATCTCCTATATCTCATGGACCAAAGTAAAAGACATCATCTACCTGGACTTGTGCAAAGCTCTTGACATTTTCCTGCATCACATCCTTGTCTCTAAATTGGAGAGACAAGGATCTGATAGATGGACCACACAGAGGATAAGAAATTGGCTGCACGATTGCAGTCAAAGAGTTGCTTGATGTCCAAAAGTTACAAGTGGCATTCCTCGAGAGTAAGTAATGGGATCAGTGCTGTTTAACATGTCGGTGACAATGAAAGCGGGATTGAGTGCACCCTCAGCAAGTTTGCCGATGACACCAAGCTGTGCAGTACAGTCAAAATGCTGGAGGGAAGGGATGCCAGCCAGAGGGACCTGGACAGGCTTGAGAGGTGTCTGTGAAAACCTAATGAAGTTCAACAAGGCCAAGTACAAGGTCCTGCACCTAGGTTGTGACAATCCCAAGCACAAATGCAGGCTGGGAGGAGAATGAATTAAAAGCAGCACCAAGGAAAATAACTTGGTTATTTTGGAGGATGAGAAGCTAAACGTGAGCCAGAAATGTGCACTCACAGCCCAAAATGCATTCTAGACTGCACCAAAGGAAGCATGGCCAGCAGGTCAAGGAAGGTGATTTTCCCCTACTACTTGTGAGACCCCACCTGGAGTACTGTGTCCAGCTCTGGGGCCCCTAGTGTAAAAAGGACACAGACCTGTTGGAATAAGTCCAGAGGGAGGCCATAAAGACAATCAGAGGGCTGAACCACATCTTCTATGAAGACTGAGTTAGTTTTTCTTAAGTCTGGAGAGAAGACTCCAGGGCATCCTTATTGCAGCCTTCCAGTACTTAAAGAGGGGCTACTGGTAAGATGGACGCTTTTTCTGGGAATGTAGTGATAGGATGAAGGTAATGGCTTGAAACTGAAAAAGGGGAGATCTAGATTAGACATCAGGACAAAATTCTTGTACTGTGAATGCAGTGAGAAAAGGTTGCACAGAGAAGGTGTGTATTCTCCATCCCTGGAGGGGTTCAAGGCCAGGCTGGAATGGGCTTTGAGCAACATGGTCTAACAGAAGGCATCCCTACCTATGGTGGGGAAATTGGAACTAGGTCTTTGAGTCTCTTCCAACCCAAACTATTCCATGATTCTATGATCCTATGAGAACTTATGACAGATATTCACCAGTGACAAGTGTTCACCAGGAGGTTAACTTCTGCCATTTGTTTTCCAAAAACAATAAATAAAATTATGCGTCAGCATCTTGTTTTTTTCTGAAGGGACACCTTTATTTACTTCTACAGAAGTAAGTCAAAGCTTAGCAAGTTAGCATGAGTCTGAGTAATGGCTCTCTTGAGTGTTTGTAAGAAAAAAAAGTGCCACGAGTTGCAGACAGAATATGAAATACAAGAAATTTATATGGAATTAAATAAAAGGATTGGGTCACCTACCTTTGTGAACACGCTGTTTTTTCAGAGTCTTAATATTTTTTCCTGCAAGTGTTGTGCTGCAATCTAATATCCTTTGATAATAGGATTTTGTGTAGTTACACTATGTGATAATGAACACAGTTTCTTCTGAGCATTCTGCACCCACTGAAGTAGAACAGAAGTAGAATGAAATGTATATGGGGGGAAGACATCTGAGAGGAGGCAAAAATTGTTTGAGTAAAACCTCAAGAAGCTCTTAGTAGGAGAATTCCTTATTTGTTCAAGTGCAATTTATTAAAATAAATAGAAAGTGCAATAACCAGGACAAGATGCAAAGCTTTGCAATTTTCTTTGCCAGTGCCCCAAAGGAGCAAATGAATGAACCTCACACAAGATTAATTTAGAAGAAGTATTCACAATGTTGAACCAAATGCAGGGCATGTCAGCTATTGTTTGTGGTGAGGAAATGGAAATTAAAAGTCTGGGTTCCTTTTGTCAGGAATGTGTCTTTCCCAAGCCACTTAAATAAAAGTTTTGCCAGTGTTATTCTTACAGAATTATATTTCATACCTCTCAGTGGTTGAGTAGGTCCAGTAAAATCATTGTAGAATTCTCAACATCAATGTGAGTAGCAAAATTTAACCTTTAGGACATCGGTTTAAAATTGATGTGTTATTGTAAGGTTTTAATCAGATATCACTGATGAAAAGAAATTTAAACTAAGTGGTATGATTTAAAGAAACGGTAGAAATAAGTCAGATACTACACTAATACCCAGACACTTCCACCTTCCTGTTGTCAACTCTCTTCTTTGCTACATGCAAGAATTACACAAAATGTTCTACGTATCTCACTTTGAGTAATGGAAATTCCAAGGCTTTTGTGAGACTCCTTTCACAAATAATACTGTAACTGTAAAGAAATTTTCCTCTCTGTCAAATAGTTTTTAGAGGAACTGCTAGGTGTTTTCACAAGAGAATGTTGGATGTTCTTCTGGAAAGATTTTAGGCATCAGATAGAATAGAAGACACCATTGACTCTGAAGCTGATTTACATTCCTCATTTACTAGTTCCTCATTATGTTTACAGAATTGCTTCTGCTTTTTATTCATATTATTTTCTTAACTTTATTTGATAAATAGGGTTATTTTCCTCTTTTTTTCAATGTCAATCTTGTGTTGTTTGTTCCCCCTTCCTCTCGCTTCTCCTTGTGACTCATTCAAAATTGTTCGCATTCCTTATCAAGCAGAAGACTCAATTTCTTATCACAGAATGGTTAGAGTTGGAAGGGACCTTAAAGATCATCGAGTTCCAACCCCCCTGCCATGGGCAAGGACACCTCCCACGAGACCAGGTTGCTCAAAGCCCCATCTAACATGGCCTTAAACACCTCCAGGGATGAGGCATCCACAACTTCTCTGGGCAACCTGTTCCAGTGCTTCTCCACCCTCACAGTAAAAAGTTCTTCCCAGTATCTAATCTAGAACTCCCTTCTTGTTTACTNCTGCCAGGTCATGTTGAGCTTCTCATCCACAAGCACTCCCAAGTCCTTCTCCTCAGGGCTACTCTCCAGCCACTCTCTGCCCGACCCTTTTACACTTCTGTTTTCAGACTGTCCAGGTTGCCTGCAGGGGGTCCTACACCCTTGTTGTTTTTCTCCCTATTGCCACTTCCCTTCCTATCGCTCCTCAGCCTTTCAACTTCCTCTTTCAGCTCTGCGACTACGTTGAGCTGATTGTTGACCTGCTCACATCTGACACGGCAGGTCTCACAGCTACCCTCTGTTACTAGTAAAAGGTCCTGGCACGCACTGCAGCCCGTCACCTGGAGAGCCCTGTTTCTGTGGGAGCTCTACCTGGGTTCCTGCCTCCATCCCGGTTCGGGATGAGCGTATGACCTTCCTCCGGGTTGAGGCCATGGCTAAGCTCCAATCGAGGGAAATAACGACCACCAGGAGGACTCACCTGTCAAGCCAACAGAGCCCCCGCTTCCCCGCCCGCAGCCTCCGCCGCTCCCGCGCTGTGCCGGCTGCGCGCGCCTGAGAGCCCGCTTGTACTGGAGAGGTGGGCGTGGTCCCGCCCACGCGGCCTCCGCACCCGGCCCGCAAGCTGCCGGCGTTTGGCACCGAGCCGTCGCCTGTACCGGCTTCCAAAGGCCTCAAAAAGAGCCCCTTCCAGGCCCTTTCGAGTTTGGTTTGCTTGTTGTTTTGGGTTTTTTTTTTTTGCCGCGATCCCTTCCCGCAGTGCCTCGCACCGCCGCTGCAGCTGTCTCTTCAGCAATGCGACCGCTGGTGCGTTTGCGGCTGGTTTCAATTTGCCGCCGACGGCGCTGGCTCCGCCCACGCCGCTTTTAGCCGAGGGCGCGCGTGGTTCCGCCCCCGCAGCCCGCCCGCAAGCTGCCGGGGGGCAGCTATTTCTTCCTAATATCCAGTCTAAATCTCCCTTCTTCTAGTTTAAAGCCATTACCCCTTGTCCTATCACTACACTTCCTGACAAGGAGTCCCTCTCCTGCACTCCTATAGGCTCCTTTCAGGTATTGGGAGGCTGTACCCATCCATGTCTGTATTTCAGAACCGAGGTTGTTGTTTATCTTCTTCACAAGACAGTGGAGGAGTGATTAGTGCTTGCTGGAGGAGAGTACTGCAGGTCTCTTTGCTCTGCTGAGTAGCTGAGGGCATATTTGGTACCAGTGACTAGTAGCCACTCACCCTAAGCTACCTGCTCCAGAAGAGAGCACATACTAACTCTTTTCTATCTATCAATCAATTTCTTCATTTCTTTTGAAAAACTAGAAGCCTATTTAAGAAAAGGAACAATGCTGTAGGTCAAAATGAGAAACAGACACAGAGATACTCACAGACCTGTGCTGTCCTTGCTCACAAATGTTCTTCCGTGACACCAGTGACAGTTCTTCAACTTTCTTCCAAAAGAAACCTTAATTGTGAGATGAAAGCAGAAGCCATACTGCCAGATTTCTTCCCCACTCTCTCCTGTACAAGTCAAAAGGAGATATGTTGAGTCCAGAGATTCCTGGAGGAAGACAGAACAAGCAAAAGAAGAGCCCAGCTGTGCGTACAAGTGTTCCCATGTCAGGGAAGTTCATGTTCTCATAATCTAAGTCTTTAAGTAAACTTGCTGCTCAGACATGCATCTGTTGCATCTTCCAGGTCTAACGTCCATGTAGATAGAACTACAAAGCAAGATGAACAAGTGAAAATCCTTTTGAAAGTTTGACCCCCTGAATGTAAAAATTTTGCCAAAAAAAGGACTAGTTGTCTTCTGATATTTCTCAGGTTTCAACACCTGAGAAAATTCCAACATGTATAAATTATAAATTATAAAAACATTATATGTTCTTCGTATTCAAACATGCATAAATAAAGCATACGTTGCAAAACTAGAAGTGTTTGTCAGAAGAAATGTCATAAGCCCTGATACTTCCTTTGCAGTGTGGAGGGGCTTCCACTGCTTGGCACTGAGAGGGCTCTTTTCTTTGGCTGTGTCACCAGTAGCTTAGACATAAGGAGTAAATGAGGAAAGAAAGTAGAACTGTTCATTAGCTGAACTTGTGCCACCTTAGCAAGACTTTGGATTTCAATTTTCATTTGAAGCTCAACGTTACTGTGTAACACTGCAGAAGTAGCTTCACAAACTGAAACAACAGAGGTTGCCACGGTTTCATGCCCTGAGGCACACATGCTCTGACTTCTATGAAGTGTGAGGTAAAGAAGAAGCCTTTCTGCCAAGAGGGAGCCTTTCTGTCAAAGCACTAATAGTGTCTCTGTCTCTATGCATTCACCTATTTTCAGAACAGTCAGTTGAATTTGGTTGAAACCGATCACTGGCTTTAAGGATGACAAGTTCAGAATAGATCAATAAATAGAAATATATGGTCTAACAGTAAGAGTAGACTCACATAAAGCCACTTTCTCTCAGAGTCTCAAAAGCATAGACAAGCTGTAAGCCTTGCTTGTGTCATTAGTAAAAAGCAAACAAACAGCTAGAGTAAGAAGTGGTACTGAGGGCTCACAAACTCCAGCAGATCTTTCAAAAATGAACTTGTCTAAGAACCTTTAACTTCCTGTAACTGATTCCCAATAACCATGTCAAAATATTTTCCACCTCTCTATGTTTTTAGCTGTCTTATCCCTCTATGTCTCTCTCTATGCCTATCCATCTAACTACCTCTATCTAAGAAAAGCATATAAAGGAGTAAGTAAAAATCAGCTTTTATATTAACTTTAATACAGAAACCAGTGAGATTTTCTTTGATTTACCTGGCTGTCAAAAAATACTGGCTTCTACCCATCAACCAGGATAAGTTTTCTTACCTAGTTTGCTTTTTCTGCACAATTAAGCTGATTTCTCTGATGTATTGATGACCTGATCTAGTTCACCATAGTGTTCACCCCTTTGATTCGGCCTAAGCAAAAACTTATTACCATTAGTCCTGCAACTGTTACTGGAGCCAATGGCAAGTGTAAGGTAGCAATTCCTACAGTTTTCCTATAAATCCTTTGCTATAATTGTTCCTTTAAAATCCTTTTATTTTTAATTAAGGAGTTTGAAAATAGAAGGAATATGCCATATTAATGTATGCATTGCAATGTACTGCAGTTGGATGCCTGAGAATGGATTTTGCTTTCAAGTTATATACAATGAGTTTAAATCACCCTGAATCTTATAAGAATGTTGGATTGAAAGAGATTTCTCTGTATGAAATTAATAATGTGAATAGCTATTATCACCACCTGAAACTAAAACCAAACTTTCTAGTCAGCCACAAGATGAAGCTAGAAAATATGAAACAATACAATTGAAGAAAAGCAAGCATGTTCTCATTAAAGTCAATGGGCATTTTGTCATTGGCCTTGATAGGAGTGGGATCTGTTCCAAATTCTTCACTTCTCCCACTAGAAAAAAGGAAACTGAAATTTGTATTGCCATTTCCCCACTTCTAATCTCATTTCCTCATTTTCCTCTCTCTCCTTCAAACCTAATTCTCCAGGGACTTTCTGAACAAAGTAGCAAGTGTGAGTGAGGGCTGCAAAGAATATGCGATGAAGTGCATGCAACATAGCTTAAGTTTTGCTGGCTGTTTGCTGCATCAATATGTTATTCCTGCAAAACTTTGCTTTACTAAAGGCTGATATAGATCCAGGCAAGCAAACTATATCATCCTCAGACTGGCTACTTAATAATTTTTACCTTGGTGCTAAAAATGGCAAGATAGTTTAATACCACTGAAAGCACTGGGGGGCAGTGTGATCTAGTGAAGTGTGGCACTGCCACCCCACCATCCGCCTGGGGTATCGCTTCCAGGAGGTTCTGCTGTCTTTATCTGGCAGCTCTGCTCTGCCTCCTTGAAGGGCTGAGAGTATGTGTGTGTGCTCTGCCTCTTCTGGGGGAACCCATTAGCAGCTGAGTGACGAGGCACTGTAAAATAAACTGTAATGTAGCATTAACAAAGACTGACAGTCTGAAAGGTTTGACTTACTATGAATGTGCTATGAATAGGTGGATACTTGTCTCTCTGCAGGACCATCTGAACTCTGAGAACAAGCAGAAAAGTCTCTGTGCTGCCTGGATCTATGACTGTATCTGGCAAGTAAAGCAAATCTTCTCTAATATTTCCAAAGTATAACTCTTCCTGATAGTAGAGTATGACGAATGCTGCAATTGCTATTATCTGTTGTATGTTTTCTACTTGTTTTATCGTTTACTATTTATTATTTCTTATCTTGCACAAAAGCAAGCAAACTAATCGACTATATAACATCAGCTAACCTGGAAAGCAAAGTGGCTACAAACACAGGGGAAACAATATACAAACGCATTTCCCAGAAGGTGCTTACACGCATTATTGATTTTCATTTTCAACATCATGGCCTTTTACTACACAAATTCTGCCTTGTGATGCCTCACTGGAACTTCTAAATGATACACAGAAATAGTGGAAGCCTGATAGTTTTAAAAACAATCAAAATGTCTAATGCTGAAGTTTAAATTCTGTAATTGTAAGCAGTCATTCATAATCAAAACATGGTCTTTATAAATTACTTTTATCTGAAAAGAATACTTAAAGGGGTGGCAGGCTTACATGCCTAATAAAAAATACCCACAATGAGCTTCTAGTTCAAGAGCAGGGTAACTAGTACTGTTTTAATCATGGGACAAAGACTGAGCCTTAGAAATGGTATTGAAGGGTAACTTCCACTCAGGTGTTTTAGGAGGAACTCCTGCCCTGTGGCCTTCAACATGCCATAATGTAACATGTAGTGTATGAGTTAGTTTGGATATGAAAGTCTGTACAGTTATAGTCTCAAGGGGCTCTTTCGTATTCTGTATTGTTTCTGGTCTTCGGCCAAAAGCCGTATCTTCAGTCAGTCACTTTTATTCCTTTGGTAGTTCCAAAATAACTCCTCAAGCAAGAGTTGTGATGCCCTCTGTCTCATGCTCAGTAGTCCTGCTGTTGCTATTAACTCATCTTGACAGCTTCAGTAGTTGCACACACCTGGAAAAGGGATGAAAGTGTTACAAGAAAAGCTGTGCACTCTGTTCACAGATTGTAATCAAAAAACCGCCAACCACACTTTGGCTCCATAAGACTCTCCTGGGGTATGTAGGGCTGTCTTAACTAAACCACCAATGGAATTAAACTTAAAGTGCCTTTTTTTTTTTCTTTTTCTTTTTTTCTTTTTTGTTTTCCCATATAAAGAGCTTTTATGGTAAATAAAAATGAACCAGAACAAAACAAAGAAAACCAAAAAGTCACTTGCATCCCCATGGTACTATTGCTACTCCTGTGGTAAACCTTTAAGAAGAAACATGTTTAGTTTTGACTCATACAAGGGAGACATTTTAGAGGGAAGTTGATTTTGCAGCCAGGCTCAAACTTCTGCTTTGGAACTTTTTTACATACATAATTTTAATTGTCTTTTCCCACTTTTTTGTATCTATTATATATATATATACTTTTGTATCTATTTTATATATTTTTATAT